>VYZQ01018726.1:0-35650 GCA_013400655.1 Mystacornis crossleyi
ATAATAATAATAGTAACAACAACGACAGTTGCAACAAAAATATTAAAGGGAGGAAAAAAGCTCGCCTTGCAAAATCGTGTCCTGGACAGGGAGGAAGAGACGGGCATTTTCGATATGCCTGGGAGGAAAAAAAACCAACCCGCCACAAAACAACAAAACAAAAAACCCCAAAACCAAAACCACAAAAAAAAAAAAAAAAAAAAAGAAGCCGCTGCAGCAGAGATTGTTCTTTGTTTTTCGGCCCAAACTCCCCCCGTAAAAAAAAAAAATATATATATAGAAAATCATATTTAGAAAAGAGATAATATCTTTAGACATAAACGAGTTTGGAATATTTTGGGGGTTTTTATTTTGCTCGCAAAAATCAGAAAACAGAAGACATGAAATGGAAAGGTGAGAAGGAAAGGAGAGGAAGGGAAAGGAAGGGAAAGGAAAGGAAAGGAAAGGAAAGGAAAGGAAAGGAAAGGAAAGGAAAGGAAAGGAAAGGAAAGGAAAGGAAAAGATGGGAATTGTGCAAAGCAGGGATTGCACTGGAGATTCCCCACTTTTCTCCCTCCTAAACAGGACAAATCCTAAATTACACAGAGAAGATGTCGCTGGGACTTGGAGCTCTTCTGGAGTGTNTAACACTCCCCTCTTCCTACCTAGAGACTTCTGAGTCAAACACCCAGTAAGGCTGGCACCTTGCTGTAAATGCTGCAGTTTACTTTGTATCCTGCAACAGAAATAAATACCCAGGGGCAGCAGCTTCCTGATATGATGTGTTTTGCCCTCGAGTGCCAGACCAGATGTAATCCTGATCTGTAAAAAGTAACTCTTTTCCAGGAAAGACCCTTTTCCCGACCACCTCCCACCATCCGATTGCCTTCACCCTGTGCCGGGATGTGTATTGAAAGAAGATGGTGAAAGATTTAATTTTCCTTTGGGAGATGCAATTACAGCAGAAATACTGCAGGAGAGGCACACTCTCAGACTCTGGCTTTTCAGTATCTCATTATTTATTACAAATGTAGCAAACATTGGGAGTCTACAACCAGCTTAGAGTGCTCATAAATTAGAGGCTGTAGGACTACTTTGGAAAAAAAAAAAAAAAAAANTGGGGGGACCCCCGAAACCACAGCCAGCGGCTCCTCCCCGCCGGCCCAGCCTCCCTTTTAGGCATGCCCGGCTCGGCCCCGCCAGCAGGAGGAGGGGGCTGCGGGCCCGAGGGGCGGGCCCCCTCCCCGGGAAGGTGGGCGCGTGCCTGTTTTGACGCCGGCTGCTCTCCCCTCCTGCAGGTACTGGGATGATTTCCACGCCTGCACCCTCACAGCGCTCACCGATTGCCAGGAAGGAGCGACAGACCTCTGGGAGAAATTGAGACGGGAATCCAAAAACCTCGATTTCCAAGGCAGCTTATTTGAACTGTGCGGAGGCGGCAGCGGCGCGGCACCGTCCCTCCTCCCGCCGGCCTTGCCCCTGCTCCTGGCGGCTCTGTGGGCCGCCCTAGTGACCTGGCTGCCTTTCTAGGGGGGCGAGCACACTCACACCCACACCCTCTCCATGTGCTGGATCTATAGAGGAAGTGTCCATCCGTTGCTTTGGGGACGTTGTGCTTTTCTGTGGTTGATGATGATGATGATGGTGGTGGTGGTGGCTGATGATGGTGAAACACCCATGTAGGACTGTGGAAGCGTTCTCCCTTTATTTTTTTCTTTTTAAATTTTTTTGTGTGTTTTATTTGCCAAATCTTACCAAACAGGCAGCGGCGCGCAGCCCAAATCGGACCTCAGCTTTACTTACGCTTCGAATCAAAAATAGAAAAAAAACATAAAGAAACAAACTCGAGCCCTCGTTGTGCAAACGCAATCTCAGGAACGGCTCTGGGCCACCTACTGCTAAGGCTGTAGTCGGCCGGGTACCTCCCGGCGAGCCACGGGCTCCGCTAAAAATGTGGCAGTGTGCGAGGCGAGAACAAAAACCGCAGACAGGAAAAGGCACTGGCGAGAAATCCAAGGTAGATGTCCACGTGTGAAGCATATGGTGAATAATTCACAATCTCTCATCTTTCCTCCACAGTCGCTTGTTTTTTTTGGCCATTCCACTGAAAAAAAAAATTAAAAATAAATAAAAAAGAGCATTTTTCCTCAAGGGGAAAAGAGAGCGAGAGAGGGAGAGAAAGAGAGGGAAACGAACAGCTAAGGAAGGAAGGAGCAAGAGAAAGAAAGACGTATCTAAATGCCCAGAGGAATGAAGGAATGCTGCTAACATCTCTGAGAGTTTACCTTTACTTGCTGTTCGAAGGCATCTTTCCGAATTCACTGCCTTTAATTTTTTCCTCCTCTTTGTGTTAGATGTTACACATACCAGTAAAATACCTGAATATCCAACCGTAGAGATCACAAAAAGGGGGCTTAAATGTAAACCTAAAGGAAAAGAAAACAAAAAACAAAAAACAAAAAACACCAAAAAAATACCCCACAACCAACAACAACAGCAAAATGATTTTGAAGAAAAAAGAGCCTTGATTTTAAAAGAGAAGAAAAATGTAATTTAAACAAAAGTTTATTATAAAGTCAATTCAGCAAAAAATAACAAAAAAAGATTTGCTACAAAGTATAGACAGAAGTATAAAATAAAAATTATTGTTTGAAATGAGGGTGTCGTTCTTTTTATAAAATATGCCTAGAGTATCTTGGAAAGGACAGGGCTTTTAAGGCAAGGAAGTCTAAATCTTGAACCCATCCCTTGACGAACACGGCAATTTCAGTTCAAACAAGGACAGGCTGCATCGCTTAGTCGAAGCCTTTCTCTCTCTTTTTTTTTCTTCTTCTTTCTTTTCCTCCTTAAAAATATGCTGTAAATCCTCCCACCCTCCTCCTCCTCCTCCCGAAGCCGCGAACCGCAGCACCCCCGTTTCCCGGCCGCCCGGGACTGGGGCAGGAGCCCCGCGCAGCGGCGGGGGCGGGCGGCGCGGCTCTCCCGCGGGCGCGGAGCGGTGCCGAGCCCCGGCGGAGGGAAGGCAGCAACCACCATTAAGGAGGAGGCTGAGGAGCCGGAGCCGAGGCGCAGAGGAGCCCTTTCATAATTAATAAGGCAGCTCAGCCGAAGGAGCAAGGGGAAGGGGGGACGGGGTATTGATTTCGCAGCAGAAGCTGCTCTAACCTTGGCTATTTATAGACGCCTGATGCCTTTATAAAGACATACACATCAAAGAGTAAACACGTCCTTTTTACTTATAAGACCAGGGCCCAGCTGGCGATCGGGAGTGGGTGGGTGAGTGGGTGATGGGGAGGTAGGGACCACGAATTGGTGCGAGGTGATTTATTCCGCTGGGCAGCCGTTGCCTGTGCAATAGCTCTCCTTTGCCAATGTGTAGGGTGGCAGGGTCTCTCCTTCGCCCCCTCTCCCTGCTCCCTCCCTTTCCAAAGTCCTCAATGTAATGTGTAAGCAATAGCAAATGTAACAGTTCATAAATCAAACAGTGGGTCGCAAGCCAATCTGCATTTCCCAAACGGATTGAATCCCAGCAACGAATGTGCTCAGGAACTGGAGCCAGGCGCCTTTACCACTGGAAGCAATGTTGATTTTTTAATGATAAAATACATTATGCGTGTGTTGGGGTGGGGGGGGGGGGCGCTTTGCAGAGCTTAGCCTCGCTTCGGCAGACACAGGTCTGCTTGAATTTCGTTTCACTTTGGCCTCCCTCTAGACTCAATCCCCACCACCACCAAAGAAAAAGGAAAACCCTGGAGAGCAGAGCTTTGTTTAAATGGTTTGGGTTATTTTCCCTCCCCACAGAGGCTCTAGACCTAAATTGATTTTTCTGTGCACATCTCTGTATTCATGAGGTCAGGCGCTGCTGTTATGGTTTCCTGTAGCACGAAATGCCAGATGCCGAGGACAGAGGGGAGAGGGAGCCCTTGCTGGGGTGCGAGGGGCTCCGCAGCCTGCTGTCTGCGCCGGTTTTGCCCCGGGGACCTCCCGCCGGCCGCCGGCACCAAGCCCCACTCCGCCCCGGGGTACCCGGGCGCCGGTCCCGCCCGCCGCCGGCATCCCCCGGCACCGCGTCGGGCGTGCTCCCTCCGTCGCCCCCGCCTTCCGGGCTGTTGGACGGTGCCCGTCCGTCGGAGGACGATGGAAGGGAGCCTACCAGCTTTCCCTCACCCCACAGAAGAAAGCTGAAACGCCCTAATAAGGGGCGATTTCCAGCTCATTAGCGGACTCGAGTTATCTCCGTGTGAAGTTCAAATACTAATGAATAATCTCTCCGTAATTAGCACATCCCCCAATTAACCCTCCGTTGAGGAGGATAGTAAACGGTGGCAAAACAGTGAAAAACAGCCGAGCGGGTGGGGAGAGCGCCCGGTGGTCGTTCCCGGGCCCATTTCCTCCCCCTGGACTCTACTGTTTAGGACTCCGAATTGTCGGGCGCTCATCCCCGGGGCACAGGCCGGCCACCGGGCCTGCCGAGCTAGCTGGGATGCGCTAACCTGCATTGCACCTCGGGATTTCCCGCACAGGCGGCAGGGACCGCAACAAACCCCAGTCCCGCCGGCTCAGCTCCCCCTGGACAAACTGGCAAGCAAGGCTCTCTCCGCCGGCAGCTCCGCGTTTTTTTCGGGGGACACGAGCGATCAACAAACTCCCCCTTCCCTTCCACTGGTTCATTTTATAGGAGCCCCTCAATGCGCAGGCATTGGTTGTTCCCTTTTCTGTCCCTTTCAGGGATCGCTTCTGAAGCCTGAGTGCAATGGTCGATTTTATGTATTTATTTTTTTCGACCACAGGGATGGAGGGTTGCTCTGCCTTGCCATGTTGTGTGGCCAAGGAAACATGAGCCCTTCGCCAAGTCCCAGAAAGGCACTGAGTGTACTGGGCTTGCCTCCTGCCGCCTTGCACCTGTAGGGTTTGTAAATGCTGCGGGAAAGGCTGGAGTGTCGCTTGCCAGGCTGGTCCCACTGCCCCAGGCAGCGGCTGCTGTAGCAAGAGCTGGAAGAGGTTCAAGCCTCTAACATCCCTTCTAGCTCCTGGGCAAACGTGAGCTGGTGAACTGGAGAGAGGAAACGTAACAGAAAAGCGTTTAAACCTTGACAGTGACCACAGTAAAATTATCCCCACCTTAAAAGAAAATGCACACACATGCACGCATAATGGGGGAGGAAAAAAAAAAAGCACAAATGCAGATCGACTGGGAAAAAAACCCAGAGCTGAAACAAAAGACACGCCAGTGCATTTCTAGCTGGCTGGATAATCAGGAAGGGTTGCAGCCATTGCGGCTCTGCCTGCCCTAATTCCTATCCCCAGCTCCGACTGAGCAACCGCAGCCCCGCAGTCCCCGGAGGGCCGCAGAGCGCTGGCTCCTTCTTCCCCGGCAGCGCTGGATGCTCCCGTGCTTGGCAGGCGGCTGCTCTCCTGCTGCCTCGCTCCCCCTTTTAGCAGCCTGGCTGAGCCCTGCAGGGAGGGTGTGCCTTGCCCCGGCTCGGGCTGCCCTCCGACACGGCGAGACCCTGCCAGCACCGGGCTGAGGTAGTGGCGGTCGATTATTTTTGCTTTAAGGGGAAAAAAAAAAAAGGGCCTTTTCCCATCTGTTCAAAGGCTGTAACAGGGAGATGGAGTGGGCCTGGGCTAGGAGCAAAAGCTTGAGCCAGGATACATAAAACGGAGGAAAAAACTATCTGAGCGGTAGTGAGGACAAACTGGTTGGTGCTTACGCATGGAGCAGGGAGGCATGGTTTGAAAGTAAGGTGCAGTATCCATTTCTCACAGGACTTTCTGGTAGCTGTGTCCACATCTCAGAGGAAGCAGCCAGATAGTGTTGGTCCTTGGCTCATTTGCAGTCTAGGGATGAATGGATCAGTGGCTCTTCCAGACCTCTTCCTCTCCAGGGCCCTTTTAAAATCTTTGCAGTGGTGGTCCTGCCCAGTGAAGCCCAGTAAGTTCTGTGAAGGGCCGACAGCCTAAGGAGAGAGAGAACAGTTCAGCCTTTCCATTCATGGGGGCTGATTCATTAATGATTAGTGCCATTAGGTGCACTACAGTAGTGCCTGAGGGCCCCAATTAAAGGAAAAGCGAGCTTGTTAAATCCAGAAAGCCAGATTCTCCCTCTCATACTCCTGCCTGATGCAGAGGTGGTGCCTCCAGGGTGGGCAGCAGGAACAGCCCTGGCTCTCTATGTGAACAGCCTCTGTGCCTTCCCCCCTCCCTCCTCCAGCTTTTCCCTCTCCCTTTCCTTAGTTGCAGATCCTGCTTACAGGGTGCTGCAGAGCAAGGCTGTTGCAGGAGTTGGCTGGCAGGACTCGCAGGAGGAGGTGGCAAATCAGCCTATTTTTCTGAACCACTTCATTCTTCATCACAAGTGGGTTTGGGTGGGCTTTTTTTGGTTTAGGTTTTGGGGTTTTTTGGGCAGGGTTGAGAGCAGGCAAAGTGGTGGGGATTGCAGAGGAGTCTGTTACGAAATCAGATGCGATTTTAGATGTCTGAAAGAGTTTCTTTAGGCTAAAGGCAGCTGAAGATCAATTGCAGTGTTGGCAAATGTGCTTCCAGCTGGCTGGTGCCTCTCTTGAGGGACAGTTTCAACCCGGGGCCCATTGCAATGGTAGTAGGAAGGGGCTTTCATTTGCTTTGGGCTAAGGATCTTCTGCTGCCCAGTTCCACCAGCGAGAAGAGAAGCTGGAGATGATGTGGGAGAGTGACAACAGCATTGTTATTGGTGAGTTACTGGCTGTTCCTTTCCCCTCAAATCCCCATGGTGGGTCTGTCTTAGAAGATTTTGCTCCAAGTCCCATACTCCTGAACTATGGGTTTGCTAACAAATGGGCAGACTGTGCTGGCACAGGCTTCGCCATTCAGGAGGTGCTGAAGAAATAAGTTTAAATGGATAAACTTCTCAGAAACCCAGCCTGTGGCTTGTGCCCTAGCTTTTTAGGCTTTATTGTTTGTTTTATTGTGTTTCTTTGTTTGCTTATCTCCAAAGCTGATATGAAGAAAAGACAGAAACAGCCTCCTGAAGGTCAAGGTGAGACTGACCAACACCTGAGTGCTGGCATTCACCAGCAGTAATAAATCCCTGCTCACAGGTGCTGGAAGTCTCTTCAGCCAGAGAAACAACATTGCTGCAGGGGACAAACAACTAGTCCTGACCTTCTTTACACAGCCATTCTCTGGGAAAAAAGTATCCCCGAAGTCAACGTGCTTTCTGCATAGGTAAGGATTTTGAATGCTCAGTTTTACTTCAGACAGGAATGTTATCCCAGTATGAACTCCAGGTTCATGCCTCTGAAATACAAAGAGCTTTGTGTATGCATCATGCTTTGCACCTCCAGATTTCTTGCCTATGATATTAATTTATTAAGAACTGTGAAAAACTTACTAAATCTCTAAGCATCAAAGATCAAATCTGCAGGGCACCTTTTTTTTTTTTTTTTTTTTTTTTTTTTTTTTTTTTTTGGCCAGGAAGTAGCCTCAAGAGTGGATGGGCAGTGCATTCTCTAATACCACTTTAATACCACAAATTTCTTTAACACTTTGAAAACTACTGAATATTCCAAGGCAGCAGGAAAAAAAAACCCTCAAAACCTCAGTCAACCAAAGGAAAAAACCAACTAACCAACCAAAAAACCATTAGTAACAACAAGAAAGAAACAATCACTGATACTGATAGGAGTTGTTTTAATCAGATTTATCCCACCTTAAACCTATTTGACTGCAGACACTGTCAGTAAGTTTGTTTCAGATACAGCTATGTACATGGTCTAATTCTGCCAAACTCACCTCTTCAAGAGTCAAACCATGGGTCTAGTATAGTTTCTCTTTGTTAGAGCTGCTAATACTAGTACTTCTGACAATAGTAGTACCTTAAGTACAAGAAGTTTTGCAGTAAGTTGTCAGTTTGGTATTTATGCTTCTCTTAATTTTTTTTTTTTTTTTTTTTTTTGGGCTGGGTAGGAGGTCTTATCCATTCCTGTGCTCCCCTGGGGCACTTTCAATTTTCCAGTCCTCTGGCACAAGCTGCCTTTTGAAAAGGAATGATTTCTGTAAAGCCACTGCCTCATTTCGTTTCCCATATTCTAAGAAATCCTTAAATTATGTTGTCAGATGAAAAATCCAGAACATATTTTGTTAGCATGGAACATTGGTCACATTAGTTTTGCAACGCCTCATTGAAAGATCCAATATGTCAGAAAATTGTCCTAAGCTTTCCTTTTTATTGATGCTTAATAGGTGCCCTTGTCTCTTTTACTAGATCCACGATGCAAGACTCGGTTTTGTTCTGTTGCCAAGACATTTCACTCAATCTCCTTCACCCTTACTCCTAGTGTCCATTAAATGGGACTAGCACTTTGAGACCTTTGAGATTTGTGAAAAATGATACATGAGGGGATAGGCTTTATCAATTAGAAAAATCTTATTTTATCTTTTAGCTTTCATCAGAAGAAAAACGCCTGGACTGAAACGACAACAACAAATAATAGGTAAAGGATGCTCCCCTGTTGCTTCACAGATCTGTTACGTAACAGAAAACATTCAGCCCTGGGTGCAGGAGAGTTGTGTTTCATGCGCCTCTCCGAAGAAGCCTCATCTTAAAGAAAGTTGTAGCAGCCCAGACTCATGCAGATGCTGCGCTGCAGGCGTTTCAGGCTGTGAATTTCAGCCCGTGCCCTTGGCTGGACTGTCGAGGGCAGGTTGCAACACCTTCTTGCAGAGATCCCAGTTCGTTTTCAGCCATGTCACTCACTGCTCACAAGCCCCGTTTTGCTGTGCATCAGAAGTTCATTTAATTACTTTCCCTCCATTTCCTTTAGGTGTTGGCGATTTGCACTCTCTCCACCTACATCAGATATCTGGCACATCAGTACTTAGAAGGCTTAGGAGAAGAAAACATCAGTGTTTCACTGAACACAAAAAGTTGCACAACTCCCCAGTCTTCATTTTAATGTGAGCTGTGGTTAGTTTGTTGTTTTTCTTTTTTTCTGTAAGATGACTGATTTCCACTTCTTTTTTAAATCCTACCTGTGCAAAAACCTTGTTTTTTCTCCCCAGCAAGCGTTAACAAGGAACTGCGAGGGTTTTGCTCAGGCTCAGTAGTCAGGCAGTCCTGGGGTGGCTGACTTCTAGGAAAAGCCCCAGCAGGAACAAACAAGAGCCAGCCTACGCACCAGGCACAGCTTTTGCTGGTCTTCAGCTTATGTTCCAGCTCACACTCGTGGTAAATGGATCGCCTTTGGCAACTGCAACGAAGACAAATGCAAGGAGCACAGATCCAGATGAGCTGGACGCTCCATCCTGGAGCTGCCCTTAGAAAAGATGGCCCATTATGAGGCGGCTTCACCCTCCTCAGCGGAGCTGTGCCAGCTCACGGCAGTTCAGGACTTGCTCTGCTCACTTAAGTCCGTGCTCTGAAGTTTCCAATCTCATCCTTTTTGTGAACCAGATCATGCAAATGGGGGCACCGGAGTCACAGGCAAGTCGAGTTCCACACGAGTACTGGCATGAGAAAGAGCAGCAATTAGCTCTAAATTCACTCTACCAGCCTGTCATTTCTGAGCTCTCCCCTGCTGCTCTGCAACTGGAAGCCTTGCGCTCTAGAAGAAGGGGAGAAGAACATTTTGCTCATGCTCATATTAATCAAGTTATCTTGTGAGCTGCTGAATATGTGAAATTGTATCTCCCATGGAGTTCAGTGGTAATGACTGTCTTCGATGTGGACTCTCTGGTGTCTAATAATACAGTTATATTTCTGCAGTGGATGCACTCCCGGCATTTTTTCCCCTCTGCCTGCCTACTTCCACAGCACTGGTAGGCAGCTCAAACCTTTGAGACTTCTATCCCCTGTCAAGTTTGATCAAACTCGGTTCACAGGCTCAAAAAGTTATTTAGGAGGGACCGACTGGCACTTGCACGAGACAGTGTGATCTCATAAGCTTCCTTTCCTTGGGAAACTAGGCTACCAACCTAGCAACAGGAGGAAAAAAAGCCATCCTGCTAGCAGAAAGGACCTAAACACCAGGAGGAGAGAGGAGAGGTGGGAGAGAAAAGTGAAGCTGTTTTGAAGAGGAAAAAATCGCTGCCTTGTGGCTGCAGAGCTCTCACACACTTTAAGGGCCAGCCTTGGAGAGATATGCCAGAGAAAATATTCTCCAGGAGATGGTAAGTTCTCTCATGAAAATTGGTAAGGGAGAGAAATGACCTGGATTCATCTCACCACCTGGCATGCTGAATGGATATCTATATGGTTAGGATCGTCTCCGGTGACACCCGTTTTTCTCTGTGGACTAGAGGAAGACAGACAAAATTAGCATGCAACCTGTATGCCTGCAGTATCTAAAGTGAGATGTGTCCTATCCCAGAGGGAATGATCTTCCCGCTCTCTCTCCTTCAGACCAAAGTTTTCCATGGTGCTGCTGCAGGGTTTGTTACTTCATGTACTACATTTGTATTTTAGAAAAGCTGCTGTGTGTCTTAATAGCTGCAGATGTATGCATGGTTTTACTGGGCATTTATTATCACTTAGCCTCTTTGCACTGAAACCTTTCCTGTCCTTGTATCTTATGGAATAAAATTCTTTAAGTGAGCTTTAATGATTCTGTGATTCTACTTCTTTACAAATTAGGGAGCTCTCATCCCACTTTTATTTGCTGTCACACAATGTTTGAAGCTGTCAAAAGTATTATAGTGCATACTCATATAAAATGATATTTAATTTCAGTAATTATAATGTCACTAATTGTGTTTTTGCACCTGATGCAATTACTTGCATTCATCTATTGATGAGCTCTGCTTTGTTCTTTCTAGATTTAGGCGTCCCCTTACTCTTTAATCTTCCCTGCCTATGGTAGATCATACACACAATGAAACTCAGAAATAAAAGCTCAGAACTTCCCATCAATTTCTGTGTGCCAAATGAATGGGATAGTTTGGAACTCTGTGTGTACCTGGAGTGCAGGATATGCTCAAAATCTCACTGACTGTTTTTATGTAATTTTTATGAGGCTTAGAGGGGATCATGTTATCCAAAGAGTGCACAGTGCAACTGTTTGTACTGGCCTATTCCTAAAGGTTTTCTAATTTTTAGGGGACTTCTTTGCTTGTAGCCTTTCACTTAAAATTATTCCAAGGCTGCTGTGGCAGCCTCTCTCGCCTGGCTTCACAGTGCTCTTTTCCTCACAGCCATGCGGGAGTGCATTTTTTATGCCATATTCCCTGGGAAAAAGCTTCCTATACCTCAGCCATCCTCCTGTGCTCTTCTCTACCTTCTCCTCACATTGCTGTCAAGTTCTAATTCATGTAATTCAGCACTGAAGTTCCCATAATCTCTCCACTTGGTGCCTTCTAGACTGATGAGTACATATTAGAACAAATATTATATATAAAAGACTATATAGTAGTAATTTTAATATAGGATAAGTAATACCTAATTACAAATGCATACAAGGCATATCAGCCAATCAGCGTGCAACATTCATACTTAATCAAGCACAATCCAGCCAGTGCCAGTGTTGCCATCAGACAAAGATCATTGGAAGGCAACTAGAGCAGGCTTTAATGAAGGGTATAATTTTACTAGGGGCTGGTTGCTGATAGGACAGCGATCTCCTGCCGCACTGGAGCAGACACCAGGAGAGGATGGCCACCTGAGGACTCCCAACTGCATCCCGTCTGGCTACAATTTCCCTTTTAACCTTGAACCTGGTGTACTCTATCAGCAAGAAAATCAGTGAATATAGCATGTGCTTCATGTCTGTCAACCTGCCTCAACTTTCTCTGTGTTAAAGTGCAAAGTAAAAAAATAATCTGGGCTTCAGCATTCCCGCTCTGTCCCAGCAGAGTTTGAGGATAGCATTTCCTCTTCTCAAAGGTGCCTAAGACTCGCTGGCCTCTGGGTTATAGTCCACACAGAAACTTCTTTAGGTTCTATTTCATGAAAAGGAAACCTTTAGTGGGCAATACATCTTTATTATTATTGCCACATGTCAATATTATTGCCATCCATTATTTCACTTTAGGAGTGGATTTTATTATTCTAGCTTGAAAACTGTTCCCAATTGTCTTAAATTAAACCAACATAAATTTAATTTAACCTGAAGGGACGGGTTACCTCCCCAGCAGCTGCTGTGCTTCTCTCTGCTGCTAGTAGTGTGTGGTGCTCCAAGATTTCATGTCCTACGACACAGCCAAGGCTGCATCCGGGCTTGAGCATCCATGTGGTAATGAGCACTGATTTCATCCGTTTTTTCTAGTTTAGCTCATCTGCAAAACAAGCCCTTTGACTGAGTGACCAAATTCACCACTTGGTACAAATGTGTGTACTCTAGAGATGGTGTCAGAACAGTGGGGCCTGAGCTGGGCACCCAGTGGGCAATGAGGTACCGTGACAGCAGACATGTGTTATGCAAACTGCTGCTTGTACAGGGTTTTGAATAAACTTTTATGTTTCAGCTTCTTTGGAGCAAAGACCAAGAGCTCTGTAGACATGCTCTCTAAGAAAAAAATGCCGAGCACAACATTAAAAGGTAATTTGTGCTGAAGTGTCTGGAAAACTCAACGTTAACCACAAGGTGAGTCACCTAAAAGAGGACCTACAGACCTTAACAAGTATATCTGAACAAAACCTTGTTGTTAACAAGCATTTCCTGATGATCTTCATCATCAGAAATTACATGGATTGCACATGGACATCAAGATCTTTTGTTTGTCTCTCTAAACTTTTTTCACAGCTTTCTACAGTTCCAATGTGATAAATGAACATCATCAGGAAATACTTGTTCTTTTAAAATATTTTTTCTTTGGAGGACGTGTTCTTTTGGTTAAATAAACAATATTATTTGGTCATCAGCCCCTACTGCTACTGAATTAACGATAATGTTTGCTGACCAGCTTTTCTGACAGCTTACTGGGGCAAAGACTTTGCTAACAAACACATGAGGTTCTCTGGCGCTGGAAAGTCAGCGTACGTTACTTTGGGATCAGAGCGAGAGAAGAAGTTTCGGGACAAGAAGCTGTGTTGGACATCAGCACACAGCCCACTAAGTCACTCCTCCCAGTCAGATCCACCGTGTCCTCAGCTGGCTACCCTTCTCTTCCAGGGCTTTTTTGCAGCACACTTTTCCTCAGCAGCTTTACGGACTATATTCCCCTCCCCAACTGTAAATGAGACCCCCACATGTCGAACCCTGTAACAGGGATAGTGTCTCTTGGCATCACGTCCTGAAGAGCTGATGGACTCCCAGCAAAAGGAGTGGATTATAAGGCAGTGGAGCTTTACTTTTTTTACACCATGACAAGGAAACTTGGGTTACTTACAGAAGCTGGCTCAGAGAATAAAGGTGTAGGAGGAAGCACAGTCAAGAGGAAAAGGTTTACCCTGGATATTTACATTCAGTGTACAGGAAAGGTGCTGGGTGACATGCAGATGTTTGCCCCACTTTTCTGTGTAAACAGCACCTGGCTTTAGCACGTGAACTTAGCACCTCGTTTGGAGGAGTTGGGGCTGCATGAACTCTGCATTTGGCACCGAAGAAAGAAACTCCTTGGGGGCTGTGGAGCCCTGAGACAGAGCTTTAAATATGTATTTAAAGGTCAGACAGCAGTTTTGGCAACTCATTTTAGCATTTTTTTTTCTCTGACATATTCCTAAAATGGGCTTAGACTCTGGATGCACCTGTTAAAGAGGATAGTATGAACAAAATCTTTTAAGATCATAAAAGTGGTGTTTCAAGTCTCATATTTTTTGAGAAATATAGCTCTAGAAGACAAATTTAGAGCAAACGAATACACTGACTGCAGCTGGGAGTATTGCACTTGGTAATATGGAACCTGCCTGAGGAATAGAGAGAATATATTTCATGTATTATTTTCTAGGTCAGTGAAACTCCAAATAAAAATGAAACCGTCAGAAAGTTTCCTTAGTTTTGTGGCACTGGTGGAAATCCTGAGTGCCTCTGAACTTGATTTTCAGAAGTTCCAGATCCTCTCCATTCCTACGGTTATTACAACTGGAACTGTGGCTAGTTCAAGTTTAAGCCCAGCTTCAATTAGAGATTTCAGGATGGTAACGAAATATTTTGTTCTTAAGCTGGTGTTCAGATATGGGTTAGCTACAGCTTTGAGTTCCGTGTGTTAACTGCTTCAGGGTTGGATTGATAGGAAAATTATTTCTGAAAGAAAACAAAAACTAATGGTTGTGTCGAAAAGTGTTAATATAGGCCATTTTTAGTGTGTTTTGTGCTGTATCCCATCCCCTTTACCTGTCCTCCCTGAAAGGCAGGCTTGGTTGTATGCACTGGTATTGTCCGAAGCTAGTTCTTGTTCATAGGCTTAGCCAGGCTCCCTTAGGTCACGTTTATGCACTTATATCTCCAGGCAGTTCTGACACAGCTCCTCAGCAGGCAGAGAGGCCTGTCCTGAATCTCCCCTGAGATCAGCTGATGGAGCAATGTTAGATAATGCAAGTCCCCAAGTAAGTTTCACATGTAGAGTTGCAAATTATTCCTCAAGAAGTTTATATTCTGCATTTCCTGCACTTGTCACTCCACATGCCAAAACCGTTCTGCCAACCTGCCTCTGAAGCCCCATTTCTGTGTCCTCTTTTGCATGTTCAGATCCCCAGGACAGCTGAGCCCAGGTGAGAGATGCAGTGGGGCATCATGTGAGCTGCAGGATGGGAATGACCCTCACACACTTACCTTTGGCCAGCTCTCCCCTGGTAGCAGCTCCTGTGCTGGATCCCACCCCACAGCACGTGGGAACAGAGTCACCGGTGCTGTGGGGTAGGAGCCGGCACGGGAGCAATCCCATGTCCAGCTGGCACAGGTCTAGGTGGCACCAGCCTTCATGTTCCCGGAACCCAGCCTGGCACTGCCTTCTGGAAGCACCTGCTTTCCTCTGAGCATCGACCAGGAAGTCTCTATAATCATCTCTGTAGGTACCTGCAGTGGCCTAAAAGGAACAAAGTGGCTGGATATGACCTGAAAGCCTGAATAGTACCCACAGGCGCTTTAATCCTGTCAAGGGTAGGGTGTTTTTCCACTTCTGCATATAAATTAGAGACCAGAGACCTAATCACCACACAGCTTTCCTGAAGATGATAGCAATTATTTATTTTAAAGTGCTTTGGGTCAGGCTAAGAAAATAAAAAATATAGAGGAAAACCAAATTCTGAGCTTGTGCTTTTTTATTTCTGCAGAAGTACATTGCTGAAGGATTGCTGAGAAACACCTGGAGCCCTTGGCTACATGAGGGGGCAAAAAGAGGTGAACTGCTCTGTCTGTCGAGTTTGAGGTTATGCAATAATAGATCTTGCCAGATGACTTGTCAAGTACCTCTACTGAGAAGGGACAAATACAGAATCAGGGCAACATCACTCAATAAAATTTGCAAAAACTGAAAGATGAGAAGAGAGCATTTGCAACCCACTAAATGTTCCTTCATAGTTTTGTTGCCTGACAGCTTGGCTGAGCAACAATACCATGACCTCTCATAGGCTCCTGTGGAAAAGTCTCATCTAGCTATGGGCTTGCATTTGCAGCTGGAACATTTTGTCAAATGCCTTTTCATTTGCTCGGCTGCTCAACAGGTGAACACACCAACCAATATTCTTAACCATAAGGAGATAACCCAACTACTATTAATGGTTTAATGTTGCTTCCCTGTTGCAAACCGTGGTACAGACTTTAACATGCACAGCATTAATTGAAATCGTCCATAGGATCTTCAGCAGCACTTCCTGAAACCCTCTCCTACTGTTGGCAAGGGCAGCCAGAGCCCTCTGGGAGAAGTTTGAGCAAGTGTGGCTGATTCACCTACGTCATACCTCTGGGCTGAGTTGTTTCAGTCATCTATTTCTGATTAACACCCTATGAGGAAGCTGTTATTGAGAAATCAGTGCATTGTTCCCGCTTAACCTTTCAGCTGATCTTAAGAAACAGCAATGGCACTTTATATTTGCAGCTTACCTTAATGAGTGATAACTTGCAAGTGTGGACAAGTCCTGGGATACATGATTCATTACCTTAGAGGAGTGAGAGCAATGTAATGAATATGCTGAGTGACCCAAGGGAGAATCTTCTATCCAGTCATTTCATGAAGGGGATCTGAAATGAATTTTACCTTGGAGATTTTGGGAAAGAGAAACGGGGTTGTTTCCTTCACTTAATCAGTAAAAACAAAGGAAAGAAACCAAAGGAAACCAAACCAGCATTTTGATGGGATATCCTGTTTGCATTGTTCTTGCAGAATAAATCAGGGAAAATACCGTTTCATTCTCATATAGATTGTCTCCAACAGATGTTTCTCACTGCAGAGGGCTATCTGCTTTAGTGGCGTCCATATCTGTGGCAGGAGCACTCATGGATAGCAGCCATTCCTCAGATGTAGGAGGAGGAAGATTGCCAAGTTACCTGGGCTCTCATCAGTCAGACTGAAGATGGGCAGTTAGATATTCACTCATGTATGAGAAGTAAATTGTCTTGGGTCAAATCTTTCCTATGCCCAGTAACTTACCCAGCTTAAGCACTTACTTAAGCACCCAGAGGAAAATGGCATTTCTGGGAAGAGAGAAGAAGCAGCTCTTTATCAAGTGTGTACGCATGTGACTTGGCTCCCTGAGAAGATCTACAAGAGCCGGGCTTCCATGGCCCTTTCCCTCTAAATAAGCCACACTGTTTATCCTTGTACCTTTATAGCCACCAGGCAGCACGGCCTGGTGTTTGTTTCTCATTTTTCCCCATGGAGATAGGCCAGAGAAACCTGTGGTATTCCTGCGAGGGCTGCAGTGTTGCAGAGGTGAGATCCTTTGTGCAGATGGACAAAACCCATGGGCTGTGTGGGCTGGGGAAGGTCTCCTGCCCTTCAGTGCACCAGAGCTGGGGGAACAGTACAAAATCACCAGCATTATGCAGTGGTTATTCCCTTTGTGCTTTGTTTTGTTTGCAAAAGGAGACAGGGAACCTCATGGTAGTTAAGATGAATCATTTGCCTCTCTCGCTCTTTTTGAGCCGTGAGTGTTCCTTTTTATGGCTGGACTGGTTTCTGAGAGCTGATTCACATCTGGACTATTTTCAGACCCATATAGGGACCCTCCATGGCAAAATCCATGCTCCTATACCATTAATGTCCTTATGACCTTCTGCTGTTGTGGCTGGGGCTTTCTCCCCACTACCCCAAAAAGACCTGATGCTGCAGCAGATTTCTCTTCTGGATACGTCTGTACTGCTGATGTAGCCTGAAAACTTGAATGGAGAGTTCTACTCCTTGTGCTCAGAGTGAGACTCAGTGTCCTAACTCATTCATTGATCCACTGAAAATCAGCCTGCCAGTCTGCAAGGTGAGTCTGGAAGGTCCTGTAAGGAAAGGACCTTGTTCTGTGCTCAGTCTGCAAATCCCAAACACTGGTATACGAAAGGACTGTGGCCCTGAGAGCTCAGGAGCAAACTATGGGCTCAGTGAGAAGGGTCGAGCCAAAATAAACGAGTTGATCATTGACCTTGTCTCATTTTCCTCTTTGTGAATTACCTTAGAATGCACTGGCTGTTTTCAAAGGGTAGGTCAACCTGTTTTAACTAAAATTTGTGGTTCTTAGCTTTGCTTTTTTTAATGCTTAGAAGGAAGAAACAGAGCTGTGGGAATAATAAAGCAGCATGATCACGGAAACCATATAAAGCTCTAGAGAGGAGGCATGGCAGAAGACACAGTAAAGGTCAAACTCCATTGCACTTTTTAAATTTAAAAGGGAATTTTCTGTGTTTGTGTGTGTTCTTAAATGACCTTTGTCTTTGTAATGATCCCTCTTTTAAAAAACCTGAGTGCACAGGGGGATGAAAATCTCTGCCGCCGTTCACTCTTGTATTCCAGAAAGTCAGTGGAAGTGACCACTGCAAAACAGGGCATGGTGAGCATGGTGGGGAGTGGGACAGTGAGGATAAGCAGGTGTGACAACAACAGCATCACACTTTGCCAGATCCTGGTGTCCATTCCCACCGCCTCCTGTGTGCTGAGTGCACAGGACCTTTAGGCTGATCTGACTTTGCAGGGATGATGGCACTACATTGATTACATCACAGCACTGTGTAGCAAACAGTTTTTCAGTTCAACAAGGAGGTGGCATGCATAGCAAAGCATGGAAATGAATTTGGTATTGTCACATGGGACATCTCAAAAAGCACAGCTTTAACCACAGGGGCTTTGCTTACAGCCGAGCCCACAGCTTCATTCCCTAAATACTCTTTGATGCTATCTTCTTCCTTTTTCAAATGCAACTGCCTCCCACACAGGCGTACACACCACAGAAACGTTGGCACGACTTCTAGATCATCCACATCCACCTGCTCTGGGCTGTACTGCTAGAGTCAACAGTTCAGAGAGGGCACCACAAACTGGAAATGTTTCCCAGGAGAGCAACAAGGAAATTTATGATGTGAGAAACAACTCACTAATTTTTTTCATAAAATATCCTGGATCCACTTTAGGACATTTATAATCTAGCAGCAGTTAGCTCTCTGCCACATGTGGAAATTTAGTTTGCTTGTTCTTAGCTAATTGGTGAAAAGCAAATTAATACTTTTTATTTAATAGTAGGATGATGAAATATGGGTTACTTCACAGTTGACTCTGTGTCCTAGATAGTAACGCATGAATTCTTGAATAGGATCCACTTTCCTTATATTCAAAATCAGTCATGAGAGTGATAAATGAGGCTAATAATAAACAAACCTTCAAAGGCCTTTGGGACCTCACAGAAACAAGGTTCAGATGGCTGCACAGTGACGGAGGTTCCCCACAGCTCACGTAGAGGAGTGACTGCCAAGTGTTAGCAGTTACACAGCCGCAGCTCCCAGAGGGCATTTCTTCACAATGGCAGAACAGCCTCAGCCAAGGTAAGAGTATGTAACATACAGGTTAGGAAGTCCTGTGGCTTCTCATCATTTCATAGAAATACGTTTTCTCATGAGAAAAATTACTCGGCACATGCCTGATTTTCATATTTGTCCTCCCCATGACCCTGCAATGGTCCCAAGTCGAAGGCAGGCTACTGGGATTATGAGCCAGATCAGCTGCTGCTGCTACAACTATCAAATGAAATAAAGGAGACAGAATAGCAGTCTCCTCATTTTTAAGGTAACTAGGGATAGAGAAGATTTACGGCCCCTGCATTTATTGACTGTTTAATTTATTGGGCAAATAACCCTGTGACAGAAACAAACGTAAACTGAGTAGAAGTATTCCAGTGAAAGATCAGACTCGAAAATGTCTTTCAAATAGGAGCTGAAAAATGTTGTATGGAGATGCAAGACTTCATCTTGGAAATATCTGGTTCACCACTTACTTCTGTAGTAGCTGGTGGCATCCTGCATGTCACATAACCCCGAGTTTGGCTGGGCAGCCATGGATTACAGGGGATCCTTGATCAGGCTTCAGGTGCCTGCAAAAGGCTAAACTTTCTCCTCTGAAGTGACTAGGCAGATCAGAGGGCAAAATTATGGATTTCTAATCATTATAGATGCAGAGAAGATAAGGATCTAGAATTATTGTGGGTCATTAATAATTATTATCTAGATTCCTTATAAAATATAGGTGCAAAAAGGTCTCATTCCCCTATCTACAGTGCTGCAACGCAACATCCATCCATTTCAGATCTAGGGAAAAGCTGAGGGAATGACAGGCCACTGGCTCCAGCCCTTCAGGCTGTGGCCTGGCATGGTGTGACAGATGAAAGCCAAGGGCACATGTGTCCTCCCATGGTATTTCTCATGTCCCTTCCCACCAGGCCCTAGGGCTAAGATGGAGGGAGCCTCACAAGGAGCTCCCTCAGCAGCTGTTTTGTGCTTGTGAGGGAGAAATGACATTTTGGAGCAGGCATTTGGCAGGTTGGGATTTAAAAACACGAAGGGGTTATTGCAGGAAGTTCACAAGCACATGTCATATACAATGTGGAAAAGATGTCATAAGATTATCGATGAGGGTAGATCATTAGCCAAGGGTGACATGTATTTTGGTGGATGATTCCCAACTAAAATGACCATCTGTGTCAAATCAAATTAAACTGGCCATCAGTACACTTGTCAGTTAAAAAAATAAAAAGAAATCAGGGAAGAAAGGCTTTATTTTCTGAACTGTCAGTTCACTTCTACAGCCCTGAAAACCTGGGCTCACCACCAAAAGGATGGTGAGCACATACTTAACCTGCAGCATTCAAGCCATCTCTACAAGGTTAGGAGAGCTCTTGGTATGCTGAAAATCCAGAATAAAGCTCAAATGCTTTTACTGGCAGCATGTTTGACAGTTGGCAGGATCAAAACCTCTCAGACTATTTTTAATAACTAATCCATGTCTACAGTTGAACTCAGTTAAAAATCAGTTATTGCAAGGAAGAGAAACTTTTTCCTCTACATTTTCTCATGAAAAAAGGTATTACTCTCAGTGCAGAGTACCCTACCTCATTTATAAAACCAACCAAACAAAAAAGCTGATCATGATTTCAACAGAAGAAAAATCTCTTTATGGGAAGTTTCTAATTTGCTTTAACAAAGATAGACAGCAAAATTTATGATCGTCCTTAATAAATAAAAAAACATCTCCCACCTGCTCCTTCTTTGACTGAAGTTATTTCAGCCATATCTACCTGAAAATGCCTTTTCCTGTGAGGAATGAAGCTGGAGGATGAGGTGTGCCAGCCTAGTCCTTTCGCCTGTGCCATTCTCGTCCTTCAGGCCTCAACCTGTTTATTGATTTGGCTATTAAGACATGCTATGGAAAGGGAAAGACTGCACAGTTTGTTTTTCCACCTGAAAAACAGGATTCCCCTATTTTCTCTTGGCCTGAGTAGCTGTTTGGTGCTCTCCCTCCTGTCTCATGCAGTGAGGACTCCCCATTCTATTTCAGCCTGCTGAAATCACCACCTTCTCCTAGAGTGCTGCAATTAAAGCAGCTTAACGAGTTTGCATACGTCAGCCAAATTTCCTTCACTGGCATTTAAACTAATGTAATTTATCTCACAGTTGCTGTGGATTAATGCATAGGATCAGCTCCTGTTGTTCACCTTATGCCTGGTAATAGGCATTAAGTTGCTGCCATCAGCTGCTGTCTCTGAGCCCTCAAGCCCTGGGGAAGCAGCCCCAGCTGCTGCATTGAAGCCAGCGTGCTGCCTGTTTAATTGTCCAACGTTATCTGGCCAAGAGTGGCCAGACTGGACCCCTCCGCGGAAAAAAGAAAAAAACCTTAGGCACGACACAGACTGCCTCTCCTACAGATCACATCCGAGGTACAGAAGTTTAAATCCTGAAACTCGTGATCATCTTCTTTTCAGTCTTCCTCTTTCATTTTTCAGGATTAAATTTTCTCAGTCCAGTTATTCTTTTTCATCCTGGAAACATCTCCCTCATTAAAACTTCCAGCCAGAGGAGAATACATATGTGACAGCACTGAGAAATGTGGGTTGTCTGTCCTTGGCTACCAGCTAAGCCACTGTTTGGGCACTGCTGTCTTTCCAAAGGCTTCCCATGGGCTTACTGAAGTCTCAGCTTTGAGTTTAGACCAAAATAAACAAACTTAAAAAACGGTGATCAACAGTTATGAACAGAAACTCTGCCAGCCTGGATCATACTTAAACCCTGATGTTTTCCTGTCTATCTTGGCTGAAGACATTTATTGACCCCCTTGGTTATCTTAGCTTTGAAGGTCTATAATTTTGGTGGCTTGTGGGGGGAGAAAAAAAATTGATGTCCTTAGAACACAGATCCCATCAGTGGAAATTTTGCTGGGGAAGAACTCCCTGTAGCAAATCAAATCCTCAATAGCAACCATCTTCCCACACCTGTAAGTATTTGCTTTAGGGCTAAAACATTTCGCACTCAGTGCAAACCCACATGTAGTTAGAAAATCATAGGAATATTCCCACAAATGTCCAATGTCAGTGTTCAATTTGTGCCAACTCTGAGGATGAAAGCCTCTCTGTTGTGCAATAGCAGCATGCCTCCTAACCTGGGAGAGTTTAGGGAATGTGAGCATTATGAGATTCATTCTCTGAAAATAGACAGAAATATACTTCTGGAGGAGTATAGCGAAGCATATTTTCACATAATGTCCATGAATATTTGCTGTAATCGGACTTTGAATTGACTGTCACAAAGAGCCAGACAAGACCCCCAGCTGTTGGTGCTGATCCTGTACAGTCAGAAAACACAAATATAGCATTCAGTAGTGATGATCCACACAGTTTGAACTAGAAATATTTAATGCTTGCAAAGCAATTAACAAAAAAATACTCCTGGGCTAGATGGGAGAGTTTCATTTGCAATAAGTTATTCATATGATAAATGATTCATTAAAAATTAGTCTACACCATCCAGTCACAAAGTTTTTCTTGTTAGGGAGTCAAAAAAAGAAGAGAAAGGGAATAATTTTCATTATAATTATGGCAAGAAGACAATGAATGATGATGCACTGAAAAACTTTACATGTTTCTGTACAGTAAAAATTAGTCTCACCTTTTCTCCCTGCTCTTTCATAATTTAAGACTCACTTGCTTTTAAAAGTTCAAGCCTGTCATGTAGTTAATCCTCACTGAGAGCTAGTGTAGATGACATGTTTGAAAATAATTGGTTTTAGGAACAAGAAAGTTATCAGTGCTGAAATTCGCCGGCTTCTTTTAGAGAAGACATTCTCTAGAAGATGTTCCCTACAAGGCAGGAAATTCTTTTACTGATCCTACTCTTGTGAGTGGATTTAGTAAAATGCAGCTCAAAACAGTTCAATTAAAATTTAACTTGAAAATAAACTTTGTTTTTATTGCCATCTTTTATTATCTACCACTATACAAGCTTCCTATCATCTTAATAGCACAGCACCACTGATGAAAATCTGTTTCCACTGACCATTCTTGCAGTCACCTCAGCATTACTATTACCTCTCTAAATTAAAAGAATGATAAGAGTGAATATCCAAGCACTTAAAAGTTTGAAAAGTTGAGAAAAACTTAGAAACTGTATCTTTATGTTAAAAAATTGCGTCATTTATGCAATGATGTGCTATATTTCAGAAAAAGTGTTGTCCAAATACACCATTATTCAATATTTCTTTGACGGAAAATAAATACTGTTCAGCACACAGTACAAAACACCAAATGGAATCTTATTTAATTTTCTACTGGATGTTTCTAACACATTTTGACTTCAGTACTTGAGCAGAGATGAGGCAATGATACACTTATTTCCACAGCACTGCCAGGGAAAAGTGGTAGAGGCAGTAAAGTCTTGCCTGTGAATTTAGTGATCTTGAACACCCTATCTACAATGTCAGTATTCACATAATTGTGTTCAAATAGTAGTTCCCATCTTAGAAATGCAGTCCTGGAAGGGATGTCCTGGATGATGCAACCCAGGGTCCTGCACTGACAGGCAATGGCTTTGTAGAATCCCTTTCATCAATTGCTCAAGCTTCACCTCAAAGCTATTTTAGGTTCACAGCATCCTGTGGAAACCTCTGCGAGGACCCCATCACTTTGACAGCAGAAGGAGTTTCTCATGTCCAGTCTAGACTGAATTCCAGACACTTTAAAACCATTTGCTGTCATGATAAACCGACTTTTCACAGCAACTCTTTTTCCTGTCTGGGATATTTTCAGATAACAATTCTACCTTTTGTCAGCTTTTTTTGTTTCTAGGCTAAACAAGACAAATTCAGCCTTTTCTCAGAAGACACCAGTCATCTCCCTCTGTGTCCCTGCCCTGCTCCTCCTCCAGTTGAAGTGCATTGTTCTTAATGTGGGGAAACCAGGTCTGGACCTAAGCCCATCATATGGTCATCTTCCAAAAAAAAAAGTATTATGCTCAGGCTAGGTTATAAAGTAATTAAAACACACGTTTAGCATGGAAAGGGTCAGGCAGCCTTGAGGTGGCAGGACCAAATTCGGAGGTAACACCAGCAGTTCCAGACCAAGGATGGAGCCTGAGACTCTGCTTGTGGTGAGGCTGAGCCATTGTCTGTATGTTTACAGAGACATCCAGTAGCTCGAGGAGCCAACTCTGACCCTAGCTGAGGGGAAGGGGTGAAATCTCCACTTTCCAGTCTTGGTTATTCTGAGTCAAGTCAGCGGGTCTGGGGTGAGGGAGCTGCTGCACTTCTGGGCCTTTTTCTGTTACCTGCACAGGTTTCCTGACAGCGGAGATGTGCAGGATGACATAGAAAGCAAAGAACATGAAAAATATCATCTGGAAAGAAAAAAGTGTTCTTAGTTGTTACAGCCCTTTGGTCAGCCTTCTGTTTTTAGCACCATTCATATCTTGAGTCAGTTCTCAAAGTCAGTAAATGCTTTATTCTCTCTTAACTGTGTTTCTTTCCCTTTCTACACAGCTTTTGTAATGTCAAAAAAGACAGACAAGCTTTGGGGATGTTGGGAAAGCAGGTTAACACAGACACAGATGCATCTGCTGCCACTATCGCTGTGAGGTCCCAGAAGCTTTTACAGATCAGATAATTATCACAAAATTGGCTATTGCCAAAGCTTCCCTATCTATCATTTACAGTATTTGAAATGAGAAATACATACAAACAAACAATATCCCCCAGCATACAGGTACACAACGATCAAATATCAGTGACTTATTAGCAGCCAGAAAAGGAAACCTTCTGGAGACACTATTATGCAGAACAACATATAAACTCAGTTGAAATGCCTGACAAATATAAAAGTTTGCAGGAAAGAGTCCCAGGCATAGATAGAATTGCTACAGCCAAATCCCTTCTCTGAACACCTATTCATAAAAGTAGGTCCCCAGCTGCAAGAATCATTGCCCCAGGAAGTGAAAGATGCATTACAGAGATTTTGATCTGGATAGGCTCTTGCTCACTGCCTCGGTTTCATTCAGTGCTCTTAGAAATGCCCTACTGCATCCTGAAGGTAGTGGATGAAAGAAAATCTGTGCCTATCCTTTACACATTAGTTGTTTATGAGTTTGAAACACATACAGAAGTTCTTCTGAGTGTATGTGTATGGGTATATATACACACATATATAGACAGGTCTGTGCATGTACATGTGTGTGGATACACACATAAACGTACATAGTGTGCGCTACAGACATGGGCCGAGTTTGTTATCATGATTGTATGCAATGGTTAAAGAGAGTCATGAGACACTGGCACAGGTTGCCCAGGAAAGCTGTGGATGCCCCATCCCTGGAAGTGTTCAAGGCCAGGTTGGATGAGGCTTTGAGAAGCCTGGTCTAGTGGAAGGTGTCCTAGCCCATGGCAGGAGGTTTGGAACTGGATGATCTTTAAGGTCCCTTCCAACCCGAATCATTCTATGACTCTATGATATGACTCTGTGAACTACAGGACTGTACACGAGACTGGGTAATGCCAAGTAAATGTCAGTAATGACAATGCTGACAGGTTGATGAAAATAAAGGTTTCTCCTTCACTGAGCTGGACTTTCAAGTATCTATTTGACTTCACATCTAGCTGTCTATCTAGATACAGACAAATTAAATAGGTCAACAGGTTTCTTGCAAACTCTAATAGTTTTGACATGGCAAGCATGCACCAGACAAATGCCTATCAGGATAGTTACTGATGGAAACCAGGTGTTTTGTAGCCAGTTGGTGAGAACACACTGCAATGGATTCAGAAATTGTGCTCATATATACGTATCAAATGTAAGTACTCCACAAGGCATGACTCATAATGTTTGTGTTCGTCCTTCTGGGCAGTTAGACCTCACTGGTATTATTTTGTCTAGCATTATGGCATGGTTCAAGAGTTTTGATGCTTGTTAGACTGACATCTCTAATGGTGAGCTGAGTCTCTAGCCAGACAGGTCAGGAGATGAGGTAGAGGCTTGGAGGAAAGGCCAGACGCAGCCCTGCTCCCTGCAGGTGGATTTTTGTAGGTCACTGCTCTAGCCCACGCAGTAGTTATTCTGCTACTCCTTACCCCAGAGATGCAGGTTACGGCGATGGGGGGGAGGGACAGAAGGATCCCACCTCCTGTTCTTGTGAGTTCATTATCCCTATTACTCACTGAGCTCCCATAGAGCATAGGAAAAGGGAAAATGGTGATGTCCTCCTGCAAAAAATGCAAGATGCATGTAGTGCCTCAAAGTCCATCAGGATAGATGGTTCCTCAGACAGACAACTTCTCTCCTACCATGGCACCTCAGGACAGCCTCTCTGATAATTTCCCCTTCCTCAAGATATTTTTCCTTTCTACCACAGCAGCCACAATATTTGTAGTTGGTGAAAGACAGTGTAAAGGGCTGCTGACACCTGCAGATGGCTACATGAGTTATGGCACAGAACAAACTAATCAGAGAGATATGCAGAGCAGATTTTATTTTCCCATCTGTGAGATGCATATTGGGCTCCACATTCCTGTAAAAGAAAACATTAAAACCATCCGCTGTCTCTGGAAAATTGCTGAACGACAGCATAGGGAATAGGGTGTTTCTCACTGACAGGGCTGTCTACTAAGTAGGAACTAGCTCCAGTCAGCCTACCTGTGCTAAACAAGAGTAAATGAGTTGACTACGCATGTGTGTGCAATCCCCATGGTGAGGTGTCGCTCCTGAGCTCTGGTGCAAAGAAGGAAATGGGATTCCCCACTCCAGCTGTTTGCTTACACCTTTCCACCTTCAGCCCAGCACCTGAGCCTCCTGCGTCCTGAGGCCATGTGCAGCTGTATATCTCACACCTGAGAGACAAGCTGCCACTATGGGCACATTATGGTAATCTGGTCAAAATCAAGTGTTTCAAAAAGTAACTGTGGTTCTTGGGCTCCTCACCACCCAGCTCCTTGGCAAGCACCACTGCCATGTGCTAGAGTTGCACTTCAAGGGCTCGTCATGTCTCCGAAACTGCTGAGTAGAGAGTGCAAAGGCTTTGCTGTCCCAAAGCAGGTAAACTTGTCTTTGACAAATGAGTTCTCTGAAAAAAAAAAAAAAACAAAACAAAACCAGACCATGTTATCTCAGATCCTGAGGTTCAATTACCATTTTGTGGAACCCCTGATAACATCAGTCATTTCACGAGAAGCAGCACCTACGTGTGTGAGCATCCTTTCTGGGTAGGACTGTGTGCTCACACACAGAGCTAGTGCTAGTTCTCATGTGCACACGGCTGGTGCGTGCATTTCCACACTCACGTGCTATAGGTAGCTACCACATCTACATCTCCTCTCAGCTAAATGAACAATTTCCAGTACTCAGACGTGGGTGTGGGTAGTGCGCGTGTCTCCCTCCCACAGGCACTGGTGGCTGTGTGCCTCCCTTCGCACACATGCACAGCCCAGATCTGCATAAAAAGGCTGGAAGTTGGCATCGGCAGCACTCTGTTCTTCCTGAAGGAAGAGCTGATGTGTGTAATAGCTCCAACAGAAGCAGGAGCCGGCTTGTCCCAGCAGTACACCGCAGTTTCCTAGGTAACTAAACTTGAAATAAGGTGATGTCTGGAACTGGGTCTTATCAAATCAGTTTGCTGAAGGTGCATACATGGAGGGGAAAATCCCCTCGTGTAGGATCCCACTGACTGTAAAAGCCAGCAACATACCACTTATTTATTTTGGTAGTTGAGGAGTTCGTTGCCTTTTAATGATCAGCAATGACATTTTCTCATTGAAGCCATCTGTGTGGGTAGGGATGTGTAGAAACTATGACTGTGCATGTTATGCATTATTTACACAAGGCCGCAGCTATGTGCTTTGCAGACAAATGAAAAGACAGATCCCTGGCCTGAGGGGGCTGCATAATGAACATAGATTCTACCTTGCCTATTTCTGGTGCCTCACCTTACCCGTGTCAGAAGCCCAGGTTCAGCAGCTAGACTGACTTCTCTTCTGCCATAGAGTTCCCAAACTACTGAGGGCTGCACCTTTGAGACAAGGTCTACAAAAATATTTGAGTGGTTACCTGAACTGTCTGGATGAATCTGAGATCAGTGGGCAG
The DNA here is from genome assembly GCA_013400655.1 of Mystacornis crossleyi. Taxonomy (NCBI): domain Eukaryota; kingdom Metazoa; phylum Chordata; class Aves; order Passeriformes; family Timaliidae; genus Mystacornis; species Mystacornis crossleyi. Next base: position 27,911 of record VYZQ01018726.1, read on the forward strand.
GAGGTCAACACATCCTGGAAAATGAGACTTCGCTTCTCTGGGTATCCCTCTGCCCAAGAAACCTAAATGAGATGAGGGCATGTGCCCAGGGGCTGGAGCACATCTGACTCTGCTGTTGAATTATGCTCTTGGCTCGTGCCAGGTAGCACTCAGTCAAGCAAGTCCTACGAACTGCCTGAGTGTGACATGAGCCAGGCAACATAGGAAGTGATACAGAGTGTGCCACTTTGGTATGTCCTCCTGCACTGTCCTCTAGCAGAATTTCTCCTCGTGCCTCTTGCTCTCACGCCAGTCCCCACATCACCCTGAACTCAGCATCATCCAGTGAAAAAACTCCTCACTAGTAGAAGCTGCTTTTTGCCATTTTTTTTAATAGACAAGACAACTACATGTTTTCCAAGGTCCTTAAACCTCACACTGCACTCCAGGCTACCTGCTGATCCCATTCTTCTTGTACCTGACCTGGGTCAGAGACTGCTAGTCTGCAGAAGTGGCATCTCTCTTCTCTGCCGGGATAGGATTAATCTGACATGGCCAGCCATACTTGTGCTGGCTCCAGCCCAAAGGAGGCAGCTGTCCCCTCCCCCCTGAGCCTGGGGAAACAGCAAAAGTGTCAAAAACATCATCTTTTACAGGCTGCAAAAGCAGAAGCAGCACCTACACATCCAGAAGCCCCAAACTTGGGAGTGAAGCCTGCAGACCCCATTTTCAGAGCCTGAGCATGCCTGGATGCGTCAAGCATGGGACAGGGCAGAGGGGACTGGGGGGTGTGCAAGAGGCATGTGGCCTCCCCCACATTGTCCATGCCACAGCCTGTGCCTACTAAATTGTGGTCCCATTCAACAGTGACCCTGAAAGCCACCACAGCCCACACTGTGCTTCTGGCCTGGGGGGCACCAGACAGCTCCGGAATATTTGTTACTATTATTGGCACAGACATAGTCTGTGCTCATCTGCAGCATTTCCTGTCCCTCACCGCGGTGTTGTGAGGACAAGTACCTTAAAAGACTGAGTCAAATGGGACATCAGAGTAATGGAGATCATAAAAGCACTGGTTATGACAACAGAAGATGATGACACATAAGTGCCTGTCCTTCCATCACGTTTTTTTTAGTCTGATGTTTCTAATACATGTGACAGACCAATGTCTAGGACAAAGGCCCCTAAGGAGGCTGGTACAGCAGGTCTGGGAATGTTCTGTGCTGTTGCTGTCACTGCATTCAAAGGGACGCAGAGGATTTCAGTAATCCAAGCATCCCACTTTGGTCCGAATGCACTCTGCATTTAGTTTCTGCCTTTTCTTAGCGTGTTTGGCAATGGCATGGGGAGCAGAGCAGTGGTGCATTTTGGGCTTTGGCAGCTGCAAGACGGAGAAGCCAACAGAGCAGCCCAGAGCATGGCCTGCCCTGTATTCCCTGCACCATGTGCCCCACAACTGCCTGGCATAGCACATGCTGGCAGGAAAATTGCTGGTGTGCTCTGATATGGAATTTCCAGGTGCTTTGGGGCACTTGACCATCATGCCTGCAGGTTCGACATCCCTACAACCCTTGAGTCCAGTATTAAGGACAGATGGCCTCAGAGTTTTCCTTAGCTTGCAGCATCCTGCAAAGCTGCTCAACACCCCAAGGTATCAGAAGTCTTTAAAAGACAGGGCACTATCATAGTTTATCCAGTAGCAAAGCAAGCTGGAGCAGCTTAGAAATCTGCAGTACCCATTAGCAGAGATGCTATGTGATTTCCAAGGATGAATCCATGTTCCAATAGCTTCTTCCAAACTAAATTAGCTTTGCAATACTTGATTGCAAAACCACAGCAATTAGCAGATGGCTCAGGATCAAGTCAGGGACCTGATGTGACCACAGTCAAATGTGGAGGACCATTTTATCTTCCAGTTAGGTAGGGTGTCATCTTAATGCAACCGGGGGGTTGGGTTTGCTTTTAACTGATGTCTAAACCAAAAAATGGAGGGATCTATTTTTATTTAGCAAGATATGCAGAAGCGTTATCAGCAAAAATATTGCCTGCAGTGTAGAGATGTTACATTTCATTTCAGGCAAATGCTGTTAAGGCTGCCTGGGATGTGACAAAACATCTGACTGATTGTTCTCCAAGTGCTGCTCTGTAGCCCTTGGAAAATCAACACATTAAGTTTTTGCTATAGGCAAGCAATTAGGAATAGAACCATTCAAATGAAATCAAAATCAAATCTGGAGAGAAAACTGCAGAACATTTGCTTGTTGTTTCACCTCAGAAAGTTTCATTACTGCTGTGCTCAGCACCAGCATGGCCAGCCTTGGGACAGTGCACTTGAAGATGGGGTTCACTGGGGAAGGCTGAAATTCTACAGAGGCTTCAGCAGTGAGCCTGAAAATATGTTTACAGGTTGGTGAGCATTTGTTAGGGCGGAATATTCTGTGCATCTACCCAGCCCACCCTGGGTACACATCCTGCAGTACACCACAAGGTCCTTGCCGCCTTCCCATCTTCCTTGGGAAGACAGATGGAGAGGCTTTCTGGCCAGTCAATTCACCGGGGCTTTTCTGGTGCAGAAGCAGAGCACAGAGAGGGGTGGCAGGGGCAGGCAGTGTGCACCTCAATGCGAAAACAAGTCACAGCGCAGGCACTCACCCAGACTCAGGAGTTAAAGAGTGCTTCTGGGTCTCCTGGCTAATCCATGGCTTTAGGGCTCAAGAGAGTGAGTCAACCTCATAAATTAAAAATCAGTGCAATGCCTTCAGTGATGCTCAGAGTCCCATGCCCAAGCAACAGAGTGGGGAAAAGAGTGTGTCCCCCTAGCCAGCACACCAGCATGAAATAAGTCAGATTGTTACCAGCCATACAAATAAAACAAATAAGAACCAGTAATGTATATTTAATAGAGAAGGAAGAACTTACCAAGGGCAGTGGTGGATTCTCCTATTCCCCTCTCCATTTAAGATCAAGTTGGTCAATTTCTCTCAAAATATGTGCTCTAGTTCAATAACCGCTCTTGCACTGAAGTAGGAATTTGTTCAGTGAAGTCCTGAGGTCTGTGCTATGGGCAAAATCTTACTGAACTGCTGTAATGGTCTCTTCTGGCCTCTAAAAGTGGGTGGATCACTATGTTGTCCTTTCCCTTTCATCCAGTTACATGTTTCACATTTATTTCTTTTCAAGTCATTTTATGGCACTCACACGAAGTATCTGAGTACTTCACAAGCTATGAATCACTTCTGATTCAGACTCCCTTGATGAAGTCTGCCATCCCTTTCTCTCACATGCAGAACCAAAGCTCTGAACATAGAAGTCCCAACTTGTACCAACAATGAATCAGAGCCAAGAAAATCTTATCCTGTGAGATCTGCTCCTGCACCACCACCTCACCAGTATCAAATCAGCACATCTGTGTTTTTCCATCTTAAAAGAAGCTGCAAAGCAAACTGGACAATGTCTTTAGCTACAGTTTTTAATTGGGCAGTGTCTCCTACTGCCTCTTTTCACAACCTATTTGCCTGAGAGGCTGCCTAGATATCCATTTACCTCAGACAGGAATCAGAGGGGGAAGGCAGATCTGAAATTTCTTTGCTTATATTATTCCTGGACCCAGACAAAGGTTTAAAGGAATAAGAGGGTGAGCCTGAAGGAGTTGTGTGGAACATGCAACTCAAGGGAAACTATTGCAAAGTAAGCAGAGATGGCCACGTGGAGCCATCTTCCAGTAGGCCGGTGCAGAAACCGTGCCACAGTCCCAGCCTGGGAAACACATTAAGTCTGAAGAAAGGACCCCTGTCTTGTGAGCGTGGGGAGGAGGCAAATGACAGGTATGAAGGTGGAGATGGAAGTCTACTGGACTTGCACTGGAGTAAAGATATGTTTGCCTTCATCACGTACAGCCGCACCCTTGTGCTCCATATTTGTTTGCATCAACCTTATCAGCTGCAGCAGCGCTCCTAAGAGAGAGAGGTTTTCTATTTATAGGCACCAGCAGTACATCCCTTGACTGCAGGGTAGTCTGAACATTCCAGCTTCTCCTGCTGCTGACAATTGCTTCTCCATCTGAACAAGAGAGACATGGGCATGCAAGGGAAAAAAGAAAGGGATATTGCTTCCAAGCCCCAGCCTCTATTCCCCCTGCAGTTGGATAGGCACAGTGGTTATTTCTATGTTCCTCTCTTTTAAACTCATGTGCTTATATTTAATCTAGAATATAAACAACAATGGTTGATATGCTGAAATGCTCTAGTAGCTAATCAAGGTGCTTAAAGCATATGTGAATATCTCATGTGTGAACAAAAAAAAAAATTCCTGTAGAGCAGGGGGTCTAAGCCTGAGCTCCAGACACCCAAGTGATGTCAGTGTGGACTGAGGTAATTCCCATGTCAGGGTGTACATCTGCACTGAACTCACACTGTCCTTCTATTTCGTTACCCCTCTCCCATTTCTTGAGCAGTTCCTGGGAGCATTCAGCTAATAAAGTTCCATTTTAGCTCATTCTGAGGAAGAAATACACATGGTTGATGTTTCTGAAAATATTAAGGATCAAAGAAAAAAAGTCTGGAGATGACCTTAATGAGTTATCTGTTCCAGCTACCATCTCCTCACAAAACTTATCCCAGTGCTTGCTTAAACTTTGAAAAAACTCTTTTATTTTGGCTAATATTAATGTCTCTTGTATTTTGACTTCTTGTCCTGTACACTGCAGAGATGACAGATTATATGAAGAACAACTGCTTAAGTGCAAGCTAGGGAAGTGGACAGCGAGATGAACTGAAAACTGGCTGCACTACCAGGCTGAAAGGATTGCAGTCAGTGGCACAGAGTGTAACAGGGGACCAGTCAGCAGGGGTGAGCCCCAGGAGCTGGTGCCAGGTTCTGTACCATTTAACATCTTCATTAATCACCTCCAGGCTGGGACAGAGAATACCCTCAGCAAGCCTGCAGGTGACACAAAAGTTAAGGAAGCAGCTGATGCACCAGAAGGTTGTGAAGGCATCCAGAGGGACTTTGACAGGCTGGAGAAATGGGCTGATGGGAATTGCACAGAGTTCAGCAAAAGGAAGAGCAAAATTCTGCCCCTGGGAAGTAAAAATCCCACAGCCCAATAGAGACTGGGGGATTTCTGGGTGGAAAACAGCTTTGCAGAAAAGGACCTGGGAGTTCTGGTGGATACCAGTTTGACCTTGGGTCAGCAACATGATTTTGTGCAAAAGAAAACTACAAGCCTTCTGATCTGCATTCAGAAAAACAATGGCAGCAGGTTGAGGGAGGTGACCTTTCACCTCTGCCCAGACCTAGTGAGTCATATCTGGAGCATTCCATCTACACCTGGGTTTCCCAGTAAAAAAGAGATGTGCACATCCTGGAGCAAGTCCAGGGATGGGCCACAAAGATGATTAAAGGATGGGAGCATCTGACATATGAGGACAGGTGGAGTGAAATGGAAGTGTTCAACCTGAAGGAGCAAAAGCTCAGAGGGATCTTCTCCATGTGTATAAACACCTGATTGTTATTTATGCATGGGAGAGAATTTGGAAGACAGAGCCAGACTCTTCTCCATCATGCACAGTGATAGGACAAGAAAAGATATGAACAAACTGAGATACTGGAAATTCCATTTAAATATACAAACAAAACTTTTCCAAGGGAGATTAAAGACCAGCACAGGTTTCCCTGAGAGGCTGTGGTGTTTCTCTTGGAGATATTCAAAACACAACAGTACATGTCCCTGAGCAACCTGCTTTAGCTGACTGTATTTGTAACAGGTGTTGCCTTCTCCAGCCACCTAGAAACAGAGACTAGACAAGAGTAAGGGAATAAAGGTAGGTATTTATTTGAAGGGCCTTCAAAGTACACCCTGGGGAGCCAGAGGCTGCTTCCACAAAATGGACCCCAAGATGGACGACAGGTCACGAGTTCTTTACACTGTTATAGGTTTGGTCTATTTGCATATCAGCATAAATTCACCAATTAAAACTTTAGCTCTCTTCAATTTCTCCACATCTCTCTTGGTCCTTTAGGACCAAGTTTCACCTTTAGGCCTCGGACAGCCCGAGTGTCCTTGAATAGCAAGCTCAGAGAAGCTTTGTTGTGTCTATCTAGTCTAAGAGAGCAGCAAACAAGTTGTAAGAAACTTCAGAGTTACACACTAGGCAATACAGGATTTAAAAAGTACAGAAGTTAAAACCTAAGGCATCACAGGTGCTTGGAGTAGATGATCTCCAGAGGTCCTGACCAATCTCATCAATTCTGGCGTTCTGTGACTCTATTTCCTTCCTCTCTTGCAGTAGCCTTTTTACGTTCTTGAAGGTAATTTTCATATGCCCCACTCATATCAAGTTAGTTCAATATTTCTTCAGAAGAGTTATCTAATCATGGGCTTCTGGACCTTCTTCAGTCAGTCTGTGCTCTGCTCCAAGTACAGTGTTCCGCACAGGATGCAGCACAGTAGCTGAACCTGAATGACAGCAGTAAGTTTTGGAGTTAATAGGCCACAGGGAGAATCAGGTGAGAAGACAAATCTGAAAAAGAGAAAAGAAAAGGCCAGCAAGCAAACAACAGCTGCTACCCACCCACTGAGTGCCAGCACACTGTTAAAAATTTTTTGTTCTAGGTGTTATAGATATCTTCAGAAATTTTCCAGAACTTTATGCTATACCTGTTTGAGAAAGAATGTGTTTGGCTTGGCTTACCCCTCACTTCCCCCCCTTAATATGAAGTACTTATATTGTTCCTTTTAAAAAAACAGTGGATTGGACAACAGCCTAGTTTTCCAAATCCATTTTGTGCCATCATCCCCCTTGAACCCCAACCCCCTGGGAGTTGACAGCCCTGCCACCTCACCTGGGACCCAACTTCCCCTGTGTACTTGGCAGAGGACTAGATTTTCAGAGGGCAGACAATGCCGCTGAGTTCTCCTGCACTGTGCCTGTGAGCTTGGCAGGAGGTGGACTCTTCCCAGTACTCCAGAAGCCAGGACAGAAGCCAAGAACCAGGAGCAAGAGCAGCCAAAACAATCAACTTCAGTGTGCTGTACTCTAAAATACAGGAGCATGTGTCAAAGTAGGAAGGCTCGCAACAAGGGGTTGTCTTGGGCTGCCTTGTTTATGGCTTCATTCCTCACCCTGCCTCCTCCCTCGTCTCTGTTGCCAAATGCAGGTACACAGTCCTTTTCAAAATACAGTAGAAACCAAGGGAATAAAAATTCTTGAAGCCATTCAAATATGAATTCCTCCCTCACAGAGAAGGCCACCCTCTTACTACCCTGTCCGTCTATGCACTGACAGTTGTCACCGCTGCAGAGCAGGCACCAGATGGGTAAAGGAGGGAAGGTGTGCTTTTCCCTTCTCTAATAGCTGCATTCTGAAAACCTAAGAAGGTTGTTTTGAGCTGCTTGATGTTTTCTGCCTGCTGTATTGCTAAAGGAAGGCCAGTGAACAGCACAAGAAGTGCTTCAAAACGAAGTTATAAACTGGGTGAAAACAAGAGAGATTGCTCCCAGCACAAGATTACAGTAACCAGTGACCCCCAGTGACCCCAAGGTCATTTACTTGTGAATAAATCTGTACATTTCGTATAGTCTTTCGTATAGTCCCAAATCATACTGCCCAATTTAACCCAGAGAAGGTTTTCAAACCTTCTAGCCTGCTTGAGCAATACCCCTTCAAACCAAAGAGGCCATTCCCTGAGCTAAGCTGCAGCAAAGTCACTCTTCGGTTTTGGGGGGAATTACTGTTTGTTGATTGGTTGGTTACAGCTTTG
>VYZQ01018728.1:7915-20261 GCA_013400655.1 Mystacornis crossleyi
CAAAAAACACGTCACTGGTAGTTTCTTCACCTACTTATGCAACATAAACATGAGGGGAAAGCTTGGGGAATACCCATCACTTGATCCATTTTGGGGGGGAATTTAATTAAATGCTGGTTGTATACTCCAAGGTAATACAAACTTAATTAGTAAAACAGTAGTCTCAGATCTTTGTGGAGGAGACTGTGTGCATGTGTATTGAGTGTTATTTTTTTACCTGTCTGCACTTTTTTGTTCTAGCCCTGTTAAAGATATTCACGATGTTCTGGAAGTGACAGTGTTTGATGAAGATGGAGATAAACCCCCTGATTTCCTTGGAAAAGTTGCCATCCCTTTGCTGTCTGTAAGTTACCTTTACCGCAAGTATCATGGTTGGCTGGGAACAAGCTGCATTTTCCCCCCCGCCGTAGCGCAAAACCCCACAGATTTAAACAGGCTTTGTGATCTATACATGCCTTAGTTGGCAGTGTTTACAGTTCTCCTTAGTTTAACGAGCATTGTCAACTCATCTTAGTACAAATTTGGTTGATTGGAAAGCAAATTGCAGAAATGTCTGTACTTCATCAGTGCTGTGCAGGTCTGAAAACATAATTGAGTTGTTCTGTATGTTTCCACATCATCTTCTGAAGGTAACATTTTAAGCATGTCTTTGTTCTGTCTTGCTTCTTTTTATCCCGAGAAAGTAATTGCGCATCGCGGTAGGATTGACTAGAGATAGCTGTTGTTATTGGCACAGCTGAATAAAATTACCTAAAAGGGGTGTTTTCCACTCCATAGTGCTTTTAAAGACTGGTGGCTTTTGTTCTGTAAACAAATATGTGAGGAGTGAGCGCTACCATGGGAGTATAAAATCAAAACTGGAAACAAAGCGAGCTCAGGGGAAAGTGGTTGCTCTGGAGATTAAGGAGAGTTGAAGCTTTTTCAGACATAGCCAAAAAAGGCCAAGCTAAAGAGAGTGGAACATGAAAGGATCATTAAAAGACTTTAGTAGAGAAACGAGGGGAAAGCAGCTTTGTGTTTGGTAAGACTGATTTAATTTTGAAACAAGACTGGCAGTAATAGTGAGCAAACCAGATCAAGAGGACGTAAACAGCTCCGAGTGTACGTGCAGTGTCACAGAAGGTTCTGGTAGCTTTTACAGTAACGCGTAGGAAGAACTTCCTAGGCTGTGACTTGTTAAATCAATTAGTAGATGAGGCTTGAAACATCATGGGACTCTTGTGTCATATTAGTCAAGTTGTGTAAACGAGTTTAGCTGTAAGCATGGGGGTTTCTGTGAGTTGTGAGGCCGTGATGCTTTGCAGGAGGTTCCCTGTGCAGAGGGGAGCCTGTGACAGATATTCGTGCAGTTGAGCCCTGTGCAAACATGTGGGGAGATGATTTGTTGTACAGACATCGTGGTGTGACTCTTGGGGTTGTCCCACGCAGGAGTCGGACTCAAGGATCCTTGTGAGTCCCTTTCAGGATATTCTGTGATGCCATTTATGCTGTCCATACGTACCCCGATTCCAGCGACAGAGGCTGTGGTGAGATGCTTTCAGTAATGCTCGGTGTGATGCTGTGGGTAATAGCACTCTCAGATAGGCAGATGGTGGATCCTGATTGAAATTGCAGAGTACAAAATCGCAGTATTGTTTTGAACCATCCCTGTGAAAGCATATTCACCTCTGCAGAAAGGCTGGCACACATCTTCCAGGGTTAAGGCAAGAGTTTGAGTTTTAGAGGTCGGCTGCTGCAGGAGAGACAGTGATGGGTTTGTGGGGCTCTGCCCTAGCAGAGACTGGAGAAATGGGAGATTTCTAGAGGGAAAGCAAAGGTCCATGTGATCAAGGCAGGCCATATAAACCTCACAGCAGCAGCACAGTTGAGGTAAGGGACCAGTCAAGATCAGAGAGAGGGACTGGAACATTGGGTACTTCCAAATAAATAATGAACTGCCTAAAAAACTCTTGAACTGACTTAGAGGATATGATCCCAAACTAAGGAATGCTTTATAGTGGTAAAGAAATACGTCTGTGTGCTCCAGTTTTGTTGTGATTTTGTCTAAATCAGTGTATTTCTTGTATATGCGAATTAAAGGCAATGTGACTTCTGAATCTCTTCACAAAAGTGCGTTTGCTTTCATCCACTCCGTGCTCTTTACAGTTCACACTGGAGTCTGAAACAGGGGAACCCCAGCAATTTGGGGATATAAAGAGCCTGAGATATAAGACGTGAGGAGTAAATACTGAGCTCTTGGTGGCCCACACGCTGTTGTGAGCTTTACAATGCTCTTCCCTCCGTGGCTCGGACTCTGATCTTTTTGGGGATCTTTTAGATTGTTCATCTATTTCTGTAGCTTGAGTTGTCAGTATCTCCTATTTTAGAACAATATTAGAGTCAGTTGGGCATGGAGGATTATTTGATGTTTACAGGGAGGAAAAAACCTCTTAACATCTTTTATTCCATTTTTGATCACTTTGTTAATTTTTCCCCAAGTCCTCGTATCTCTGATGTTACTGGAAGAGAGTGGCTGGAGCAGCTGCTCTCCTGCAGACCCAGTGCTTGCCAAATGGCCTGCATGATCAGCAGCAGGCTGTGTGGGCTCACAGTGAGAAGATGTTAGATTTGGATTTTCTGTTGATTTTATAGGCATTTGTCAAGTATCCCTTAGGAAGCATGTAACAAGGCAGAGGAGGGGAGTGCATGTGTGTGGTAATGTCCAAACTATTCAGTGTAGGTTTTTTTGTGTCCAAGGTTTGAGACAAAAAAAATAAAATAAAAATTGTTTATGCTTTCCCTTGCCAACTGATCTTCCTCCTTCCCATCCAAACTTCTCTGCCTCCTATTTCAGTCAAATCTAGTGTAAATATACTCATCTCTGCTTCTGATTAAAAACGTTTTGCACCTATTAACTTGGTCTGCTCAGACAGAGAACTGTAATTTTCTAAGCTCTTTTTCTTGAAATAGGAATTTCAACGTATGCTGTCATTTTGACTCTAACTTTGAATGTATCCTTTGAACCATTTAGATAAATATACTAAAAGAGAACAAAAGTTAAAGACTCCAGGAAGCCTCACATTCATGTAGATTTTATTTCTGTATCTAATCAGGCCTAATATTTGCCTGGCATTGAATTGTCTTTTGAAAATAGATGTGCATTTCCCATTTTTTTCCTGTTAAAAATGCACAAGTTTGACTTGTGAGCTGTCAGCAAGTGAAGTAAGTTTACTTTAGGAATTGTTCATGGATGACTAGATTCTTTTCTTAATGAAAAATTGCCTTGAATAAAGTATATGTTGGAGGGGTATGAAATGTTTAATTAATATGACAACGAATTTTGGGTTAAATGTGTTCAGTAGTCCCACACTGGCATTTTGCAAACATGACTACACCCTCATCATCACATTAACACAGAATTAATCCTACGGTGGAAAAATTCAGGGAGAGTGAAATTACGTATTCTTCCCATTCATCCTTGACTGTGATCTAGGATTGCTGAAGGAATCAAATAAGTAAAATAAAAAGCTGGGCAGCATGAGAAGAGTTTTAGGGTGCCAAATGATGAATAAATCTTCAAACTTCACGTTCTGGTAGGTGTTATAAAGCGGTATTGGATAAATGCACATTTTGCTAGCAATAAACTGAATTTGGAGACAGAGAGAGAAGTTCTTCGTGGTTTGGCTTTAACTTTTCCATGTTGATCAACCTATTGTACTTTTTTTTCTCCTGTCCTTTTTGTCAAATTACTGTCCTCCTCTAAAGCCTGTATGAGGCCTCATCTCCAACACTGCTCTGGTCAGCCAAATTCACAGAAGCACAATTTAATCTAGAAAAGACACAGATTAGTGCTATCAGGGTATTCAGCAAAATGAATCCCTCTCTTGCCAGAGGTGACCCGTGGAGTATGGCTTGGCCAACCCTTGGGCTGGGAGGGAGATCTTGGGGCGTGGGGAGTGGAAGGGAAGCCCATGAGCGCTGAAGAGAGCAGGCATTTGTGCCAGAAACCGAAGAAGAACCTGGGGAACAGAGAAGTAGGGCAAAAACTTTATTACTTCAAGAAAGAAGTTTGATAGGTTTTAGAAGTTTTGTAGGTTCTGGGGGACTTGAACTAATTATCAAAGAAGTCCTTTCTATCTCTGTGCTCCTTTGTGTCCCAGATCTTAGTAAAGGCAACCGTGTGTCTCTTTGTGAGGGTCTCTCTTTTTTCTTCTGCTTCAAGAGACTCCTATCTCCTAGAAAGCTGCAAGTTATTAGAGACATGGGAGCATATAGTGTGCTTCAATGAATTTGAAAGCAGAGTATATCAAATATCCTCATGTAGAAAGGCCTTTGAGTGAAGAGTTGTAGCGCAGAATGGAATGTTTTTTATCTGCTGGATTATCAGCTCAGAGTAGTCCTCAGCTGCACCCTTTTTTTCCAGCCAACAGGAAGAGGTCTATGAAATATTTCCAAGTGCCAGGCAAGGTCAGTAGCCAGTGATACACTGAAAGCAAGGAGTGTGCCTTTGGCATGCTTAATTGTCTAAAGGATGGCCTGGATTCAGAGAGCAGACACCTGACGATTGCACTTACTTAGCACTTGACCATAAGTGCACAGTCCTTTCCAGGAGAAAGTTTTAGAGTTTGAGAAAAGTGAAATTGCTGTGTTTATGCAGTGGAGGCAGCTATGAAGTGTGCTGTCTGTTCTGACTTTTATCCTGATCGTGAACCAGGATTTTTGGAACGGGGAAAAATCCTCCACTTCTCTTCCAGGAAAAACAGCATCTTGTTTCTGACATTAGATTCTCCCCCAGCCACTCAGTGCTCATTGAAAAGGTATCAGCAGGGATGTTGTCTAAAATATCACCTAGCACAATCCTTGTGCTCCCAGGGTTTTCGGCTCCTCCTCAGACTGGCTCGAAGCCCTTGTATGAGAGCCCTGCCTGCTTGCTTTCAGTCCATCAGCTCCATATCTCTGGTCTTTGGATAGCAATCCTCTGCCAGGTACCCAAATCTCCATTCCACTTCAGATCCCACAGAAGGTCGTTCAAAGTGAAGTGTTTGGGGTAGAGTTTTGGGGTGAAGGAACAGGCATTTTGTACAAAATTGGTTCAGTGCATATGGCAAGACTGGGGAGGAACAAAAACCTCTTTATTCATGTACAGGTGGATCAAATATGTGGCTCGCTTTCATCTTTTCCCGGGGAAATACGTCCTTTGATAAGGGGAGGTGTGTGTCTATTACAAGACAGCTTTATGTTATGCAGGGCAAATGGGATGACATTGTGCATCAGCAATGAGCTCAAGCAGGAATATCAGAGGTCCCAAATGCTTTAGATGAATTACCCTTGGAGAGTAGCCATTACCCTCTCCACACGTCACGGGTGTTGATGTACAGAGGTTTAACCCAGCGTTCTTCTGTCAGGTCATCAATATATGACATTGAATCTGCATCAAAGCTGGATACAGAGTGAAGTTTTCTTAAAATCAATGTAAAAAAAAAAGCCACTAAACCATATTTCTTTGAGACAAGAGCAATGAAAAAACACGCTTTGCTGCGTAAGGGTCTTGTCTTCTCCGTGTTTCGTGTCATATCAATCTTGGCTTTTGCTATTTCATTAAAATTCCCAAGCGGTCAGAAGGTTGTTGCTTAATAGATTTAGCATTGGCTGGCTACATCAATACTGTGTTTAGTCACATTTGTTTTACTGGGGACATCTGTGCAAAGAGTTTAGCAAATATATTCATTCATTTGAGAGGAACCTGGTGCACTTTGGACCTTGACTGGATGGTGGTCTCGTGTACCTCAACATTTCCTTCAGTTAGAGGCAACTTCAGGGAGTGCTTTGCCTCTGTGGGTTGAAATATTTATTTCAAAAAAGAATTTCAGCTTTTCTTCCAACTGGTAATTTCCTTTTTGTGATCTTGTATAGAGAAGGGATGTGACATAGAATATACAGTTCTTTCTGTGAAAATATGGGTATGATTTTGTCCTTCTCTGTTGACTCAGAAGAGGGAAATGCCCCAAATATCAGAAATTCCCATGGGATGAAAATCCCGACTGTTTTTCTGATGGTGACCTTGCAAAATGCAGCATGTGGGTGTGGTAGGCACTGCTGTCCTCGTGTTAATCCCAGGGTTATGGGCAGTCTTGCTTGGTGGTTGATCCCCAGTAAGCTATTAAGAAGCTTTCAGAGAATGCAGGCATTAGTATTCAGTGAGGATATAAAGCATCATCAATAAAGGAATAATATTGATTATGTCTCTTTAAGGTGCTTACCTGCAGATATTTTCACACTTAATTTGAATATTCCTTTCCTTTTCCCATAAGTAGATGTTAACATTCTTAGGAAAGATAAGCTGTTTTAGACACAGATACCAGAACTACTCATGGAGCCAAATCCGCGTGACATCATCAGGTTTGTAGCAAAAGGTGTTTGGGTGACAGACGAAATCTGATCTTTCTCACACTGAGGTTCATCCTACAACCCCAGCCCTGGCTGCTCTTTTCCACAGCTGGGGAGAGCATTTAAGCAGCCTTTGGGAATAGCAGAGACTGGAGAAAGTACCCAGAGAGGAGAAAGAAATAAAAATAGATGCAAAATGAAATTAATATGACTGTCCGTCTCTCAAGGTTGAGGGAGAAGCTGAACAGAATCTGCACTCTGGCCCAAGAACAGGATGCAGTGAAAATGAGGAGTATTTAAGGCTCTTCTGCATGTTTTCCTGTGGGCACAGCTGAGACATGCCACCAGTATAATCTCCATGCGGGCATGGGTCTTAGAATTACCCTGTACCTTTTGTTGAACCACGCTGCCCTAGCACAGTGCCAAAACTGTAAGAGAATCTTTTGTTTGACTTATTTTTCAGTTTTTTGTTCTTTTTATCCAAATGAAAATTCAATGGAGATAAGCCATTCCATAGCCTGTCGTTCTTCTCTTGTGCTTTTTTCCCTCTGAAGAAAGTCTAAAGCTAAAATATCTGTATGAATGTTTAGTCTTAGGCTGAGTTATAATTGCACATCTTTTTCCAGACAGTTTGAATACATAGAATTAAATATGCCAAATAAATCTGACTCTCAAACTTTATTTGCACTGCATCACTTCCTGCCCTGTTCAATTTAAGAATAGCAGCAACAATAATAATGACACCATTCAAGAAGTTTCCCAAGCAACCCCTATTTACAAACACAGGCTGAAGTGGAAATTATTTGTTGCTGATTTAAAGCTTATTGTGTGAAAACACCTGCAGACACACCCAAAAGGTTTGATTCAACTCCAGCTCTTAAAATGAAGAAAACGCAGTGTCCCTGCCATCAGTAAAAGCATTTATCCTTTAATTTGTAAAATTTAACAAAATCTTTAATTTCCAAACAAAATCTTGTTTTCATTCAGTAAATTTAAATTTTTTTTTTCCTTTTTTTTGAAGGTGAGAAAAACAAACTGGTGAAAGAGCAGAAACCTTTATGATGGGTTGACAATGCTGTATGTGGCAGTTGGCCCAAGGACCTTCTGGTGCCAGTCCATTTGGCCCTAGAAAAGGGTCTAAGCACTTTGGCAGCTCTTCTGTTTTGAGGCTGCGGGTCTGCAAAATGTTTTTTTACCTGCCGCTTCCCTGGGAGCTGCAGCATCCTTTGCTGCCAGCTCCAGCACTGTGTGTACTCTCTTGTGGTGGAAGCAGAGGTGCTTTGTGATCAGTTTAGTGTAGTGCCTGTTATTGTTATTATTTATTGGAATTAAATTAATTCTGCATGGGCTTCAATAACTGATAAAGCTTTGGATGAGAAAATAGATAATAGCTGGAGTTCCTGGTCCTACACCGCTGAGGATGCACAGTTGGCCCTTGTGAGAACCCCTCTTCCCTTTCAACCCTTAGGCAGAAGTCCCATCTACCCTTTGACTGTTTTGGTATAGAGAGGGTGGAGCAACATTGGGAAAGAGAGTGACCTTTCCCTTGTCTTGTGAAATCACTTGGTTTCTATTACACCTTTTTTTTTTCCTTTTTCATTTCTACCGTGGTTTATATGAGTGCCTCTTCTAAATGCCAGAGCAGCAATAGCCATTGTAAATATGGTTAGAATTTCATGCCCCCAAATTTCCTTCGTTATCTTTAATCTTTGATCATTACAGTCCCTCAATGTAGCTTTTTGGTAAGCTGCAGTTTTTTATGTTACTGCTGTTTAGAATTAACTGGTCTGCTTCCTAAAAAGCCAAATGTTTAATCAATACACATCCTACTGTGTATAATAAATACATTTCTGCCATCATTTTTGAAGAGAGAACGCTTTTGCTTTGAGCCAAATAGTTTACAAAATGGCAGGGAAGGTATTTTGTTGTTGGGCTAGTTGTTTTTTTTTTTTAATAGATGCTTAATGAGATAGGGCCAACCGGTGGATCAGAGCAGAGAAATGGTATTGAAATTCAGGGGTGGGGTGGGGGGAGAAGTCTTTTACATGAATTAGTTAATTTTGAACATTTGTTACATTAGCATTCTCTCCACTTCAGCCGATTCATTTCTTTGGATTACATTTGTTTGCTGGGTAATAATTTGATAACATTGCAATAAAGTAAGCATTAAGAAGTGATTTCATGTACTGGAGTGTGCAATAGGTAGGTAAAGTTGTTGTTAGTGGCTCTTTCCTAAACTTTGGAAGAAAAATCCCATTTTAAACTTGTAATAACGGAGGCTGATTACTTCCCATCAACTCACTGGCTTCCAGGGCAGCATTTTCAGACTGGTTATTGCGTGCACTGCTCTACTATAAAGTACAAGGTCTGAAAATTAAAGTTGGACCGTAAGAGATTTAATCTGCAATTTTATAGGTTTCTAATCCAATGGTTGTTTTGTATTTCAGGCTTCATGTATATTATCAGGGTTTGGGGGAAGTTTATATATATATGTATATTTGTTTGTTTGTTTGTTTGTTTTCATGCTTGAGGTATATTTATTTATTTGTTTGCAGTGTCTTTAAATTATATGGAGGATTACAGCCAGGAAAATACTGATGCTTTTTCTCCCCTCCCCACCCCAAACTATAGATTAGAAACGGTAAACAAAGTTGTTACACACTGAAGAATAAAGATTTGGAACGTGCTTCAAAGGGAGTAATTTACTTGGAGCTGGATGTTCTATTTAATCCAGTAAGTTGAAGTATTTTCTTTTTGCTTATCACTGGTGTAAGAAAAGTGCAAATCTGCAAGGACGAGGGTGGGGGTGATGGTTTTAAAACCAGGAGCCAAGCCAGAAGAGCCCTGTCTGCATTGCATCTGGTGGTGGAGGGATGTTTAATGTTGTGAGTGGAGAAGGTTTGGGCTATCAGAGCTGTGGCCCCTCCGGGTGGATGGAACAGAGAAGGGACATTTCTGGAGGGACAAATAACCACAGGCACCTTAGGAAGGAGGTGCTGATTGCTGCGGCCACAGCTTCAGTTGCAACAGCCAAAAAAGGGCTTCATGAGCATCTTATTATACATTACTTTTAACACCTACTTCATCCCCAAAAAGCTGACCCAGGATGTTCTCTTCCCAGGGTGTTGACAGGAAAATTAATGAGGCATGGACACGGTGCGCTTAGTTTTTAGGTGGCTGAGTCAGTCTCAATCGTTTATGCCCTACAGCCTTTCACTGAGTTTAACTCCATTTTATTAAGGCCATCATGGCCTGTGCCACAGCTCTGCTCCTGCTAAAGTGAGTCCAGCCTTGCCCAGTTTAACTTGTCTGCATTTTTCTGAGCATGGAATCATAGAATGGTTTGGGTTCTAAGGGACCCTAAAACTCATCTCATTCCAAATGCCCTGCCATGGGCAGGGGCACCTTCCTCTGCACCAGGTTGGTCTAAGTCCTGTCCACCTGAATGTTTCCAGGGATGGGGCATCCACCCTCTCTGGCCAACCTGTGCCATCCTCACTGTAGAAAAAATACATAAAAAGCAACTCCTAAGCCACACAGAGTCTGAAAAGAGCTAGAGATGCTGAAATTCCTAGTTTTTCTGAGCAGTGCTGGTGATATGAAACTGAAATAACTGATTTCAAACTACATGGTGTTATTTTTATTAATTTTTTTTTCTAGATAAAAGCAAGTATTAGAACATTCAAGCCCCGAGAAAAGCGCTTTACTGAGGAGAACCGCAAATTTTCTAAAAAGGTGAAAATTGTGTCTGGGCTAAGCTTTTGCATCTGTTTTGGAAAGATTTGAATTGCTGTAGCACGGTTGCAAGAACAAAACCTATTTATGCATAAAATGCTGAACACATGTAAATTCAGTGTATTTCTGTATATATTAAAAGGTTTGTTTGTGTTAACACGCAATTGCTTTCTGATCTGGCTTGCATCAGTAGTTCTGCTTTGTGCTTCAGAGTGGGGAAAATGATAGCTGTGGATTTTGCACAGTTCGCAGCACTTAAAGCTCGATGAGAGCCTTATTCCCTTCTTCATGAAGGAAGAAACCAGGGCTAAATTCCTTATGCAAAAAGTCCACAGGATTTTAGGACAATGGCCATTATTCTTTTTAAAATTGAGAGGCCCTATAATAAGTCAAAAAATCCCTAATTATTTCTATAGACTAGTCCAAAACATGTAGAAAATAGGATCAGACTACATTCTCTCTGTCCCTTTTCCTGAGACATTGATGTAAGNGGTTCTAAGGGACCCTAAAACTCATCTCATTCCAAATGCCCTGCCATGGGCAGGGGCACCTTCCTCTGCACCAGGTTGGTCTAAGTCCTGTCCACCTGAATGTTTCCAGGGATGGGGCATCCACCCTCTCTGGCCAACCTGTGCCATCCTCACTGTAGAAAAAATACATAAAAAGCAACTCCTAAGCCACACAGAGTCTGAAAAGAGCTAGAGATGCTGAAATTCCTAGTTTTTCTGAGCAGTGCTGGTGATATGAAACTGAAATAACTGATTTCAAACTACATGGTGTTATTTTTATTAATTTTTTTTTCTAGATAAAAGCAAGTATTAGAACATTCAAGCCCCGAGAAAAGCGCTTTACTGAGGAGAACCGCAAATTTTCTAAAAAGGTGAAAATTGTGTCTGGGCTAAGCTTTTGCATCTGTTTTGGAAAGATTTGAATTGCTGTAGCACGGTTGCAAGAACAAAACCTATTTATGCATAAAATGCTGAACACATGTAAATTCAGTGTATTTCTGTATATATTAAAAGGTTTGTTTGTGTTAACACGCAATTGCTTTCTGATCTGGCTTGCATCAGTAGTTCTGCTTTGTGCTTCAGAGTGGGGAAAATGATAGCTGTGGATTTTGCACAGTTCGCAGCACTTAAAGCTCGATGAGAGCCTTATTCCCTTCTTCATGAAGGAAGAAACCAGGGCTAAATTCCTTATGTAAAAAGTCCACAGGATTTTAGGACAATGGCCATTATTCTTTTTAAAATTGAGAGGCCCTATAATAAGTCAAAAAATCCCTAATTATTTCTATAGACTAGTCCAAAACATGTAGAAAATAGGATCAGACTACATTCTCTCTGTCCCTTTTCCTGAGACATTGATGTAAGAATTGAATGAGGATAAAGGTGGGTTTGTATAGCTGTTTTATTTAGTTTTGGCATCAGTTTGTGCTGTTTTTCTTTTTTTTTTTTCTTTTTTTTTGTAAGACATGAGGAAAATCTGGAAGGTTTGGGTGTAATCAGAAAGCAGACAGGAGCTGGCGAATGTATCTGAAACAGAGGCTTTATTTGTAATATGTGCCCTGGCATGCATTTGTAGTTTAAATTATCCCTGTTTCTGAAGCAATAGTAGGATATTAGTGTGTTTGATTAAACTCTTCTTCTCCTCCCCTCCTCCCACTCAATATTTATCAGATCTTATCAAGAAATGTTGATCGTGTGAAAAAAATCACCATGGCAATATGGAATACAATACAATTCCTTTGGAGCTGCTTTCTCTGGGAGTCCACCGTAAAGAGCCTGATAGCATTTGTGGTAAGTGGATTTCTTCTTTTATTGCATGAGGCTAAGCGACCTAAGATCCGGGAGTGTTCCCATGCCTTCCTCCCCACCAGCGCGAAGCCCTTTCTCCCTTGCTGCTGTTTTGTGGCTGTGTGGCTGCGGGGCAGCTTGGGCCACACTGGGCCTGATGGGGATGGGAATTAGACCTTCACGAGCAGCCTTTCCTCGCTCGGAGCAGAGGTACTCACCACCTGCCCTGAGCGCTGAGGATGCCCATATCCATGGAGAGCGGTGCCGCCACGCGCGTGCTGTAACTGTGTGGGGACTCTGAATTTTTAATTATTTTTAATTTGAAACATGGCAGCTGGGTGGTAGGAAAGCAAGGAGGTGGTGGCCAAGAGGGTGATGCAGGGAGATGCTTTTGGTCTGGGTGACGCAGTGAGCTCATGGGTCTTGTCCCTTCCATCTTCCATTGCAATGAG
>VYZQ01018728.1:39327-105201 GCA_013400655.1 Mystacornis crossleyi
CCAGTCAGCATGTTGGCAAACAGCTATTTCTTCAGTGTCTGCCGCCTAAAAGGATTTGAAATCTTTTACTCTAAAACTGTTGTACATACACAAATATAGAACCTAAAACTCGTGTTGTAGATGATTTTGTTTTAACCTCTTTTAGGGATTAGGGATAAAGTAGCAGCCACGAGAAAATTGGGCAGAGGCACCCACTAGACTGGTGGGCACTGGCTTTGGGGGTTAGATGCACGTGTTTCNCCCAGAGCTGGAGATGCCAGGGAAGTAACCTTTGGTGTGATTCTCACTGAACACTGAACTAAGTCTAATTTAACATGTTTGCTTTATTAAAGAGCCCTTTTTACTTTACTCATTCAGCTCTAATTTACATTATGAATGTGAGGGAGGAGTCATTAAAGTGGTTTAGACGTATCATTTAAGACTCCCATTTGTGACCAATTGGAACCCAATTGAGAGCCCAAATTTAAGAGCACTCCCACCAACACTCCTTCCACTGCTAAACAATTACGTCACCATCTGTCCCTCGCTGCTAATGTTTCTCAAAATGTTAACAAATACATCTCCAAATAAGTGGACATTTATCAGCTCAGCTAAGGATAATTTTTTCATGACCCTTTTAAGGTGTTCACCTTATCCAGAATAAATAAAATTTGTCTACATTTTTGCCTTCTTTTAAATAGCACAAGTATTTTTTTTCTGACACTTTTGGGAAGAATTATTTACTTTTAACTTGTATAATGCCTGTCTTCACTGCAAATAGATTGTAACTTTGTGTATGAGAATAATTCCAAAGCTATGACTCTGATAACCAAACCAAAACATTAGAGTTAAAAATGACCATTTAATTTATATACAATATAAAACAACAGATTTTTTTTTTTCTTGCATGTTACCTCCTCTTTGTTTTGGAATCTTCTCCGGTTACCTTGGTCTGTGATAGTTAACCCTTTAGAAATAGCATNGGCAAAGGCGACACCCCCAGGCATGCACCCCTTTGTGTTGGAAATTATCATCCAATTGTGTTGGAAATTATCATCCACACTGACCAATGTGCCACGTCATTTTCAAATAGCTGGAATACAATGTAGAAATCTTAACTTACACATAGGCTTTACAGGTGATAAATTCAGTGAAATAAATTTAGACCGAGCGCCTCTTTCCTGACCTCCTCATTACAGAAATATATCTAAGGATCTTGGTCCCACTTTTCTAGGCTGGGTAACCTCATTAATATAATGAAAATAATCAGAATAAAAGAAAACGGTTGCTTTTTAATTAGTTTAGTTTCTGTTTTGTTGTTATCACTTTCTGAGTCCAGGCATTGTTGTGAGTAGGGGGTAAATCCATTGAATGTGTTAATGACAACAGTAATTCAGGCTCAGAGTGGGGACATTTTGTAAGTGTTTGCAGTCTTGAGCGTAGCATCCCAACCTTCCCTGATGGAGTTTCCGACGGCAGTGTCCCAAGACGATGGTGGAGAACAGATTGCAATATTGTCAGCTCTTCTGATTTCTCTGCGACTTTTGCAGAACATGCTTCTTCTTAAAGCACCATTTCTTAAGAGTCCTGTGATTGCACATGAATCACAGCTTTCATTTAAAACACAAATGAGTCTCTACTTCCTACCAGCAGCAGAGAAAATGAGATCCCCCTGAAGAGTCTAAATCAGGCAATGACAAAAAAGGCCCTAACACATATTGACTTAAACAGTATGAGTTTTTTAGCATGTTTTTGGGCCTATTTTTGTTGGTTGTTTTGCATCTCTTTTTTGTTGGAAGTGAAGAACATTGTTTCATCTTTTACTTTTGAATATTTCGTAAAAGTGTGACCGTGCTGACCAGAGTTCCCATCCTCCACAGGCTTTATTCTATTACTCTTTTTTCTTGTTGAATCCTCACACATGATGTAAATTGTCAAGCACAAGTTGGGTACTTCCCAACAAGATGGGGCCTCCTTTTCCCCCTTGAGCTCATCCTGGGCCATTCACTCATCAAGCTGCAGTTGGGAAAAGAAGAGATGGGATGTGGATATGGCAGCAAGACATGGCTTCGCAGCTATGTCACTGAGTGTATGCAGCCAGCTGGGTTGGACAAACATGGCTTGTTGTTTGTTACCCAAAGCATTACCTGAGGAAAAGAAAACATTAGGTAGATGTACACGGTAACAAACTGGGCAAAAATAATCCTTTATTTGCACTTCTCAGTTCTGTGCAGTCACATGTTAGGCAGACTGAGCTTTTTTGGCGCACAGTTCAATTCTTTGGTTTGGCTTTTGGGATGTTTAAGGTGATTTTTTGTGTCTTTGTTTTTAGATTCCGGTTCTGTTTACACTTGCTTCAAAGAGCTTTTTGCCTTGTGGTACACCCTTAAAAAATTAGTAAGTTGTACGCTGGTGTGTGGAGCAATGCAGAGATAATTTGTAATGTGGCATAAATATTTAAAGCACACTATTCCTTCAGGTCATTTTTGATTTTGGTCGTTGCTGTTCAATACAGCACACGTTTCACACTGCCGTTGAGATGCTCCGCGTTCTTCTGCCAGCGACACAAAAAACAAATTGAATCTAAAGTAAATAGGTTTCCTCTGCCAGTGCTGGTTTATTTAAGTATAATTTCTCTTCCTGCCACGTTCTCCATTATTGCATTGCAATGAGGGAGTGACTCTGCTCAGAACTGACCCTCCTTGAGCTCCAGTTTAGCAGCTGTGAAGTGCAATAAGAGCACACTCTGAGGTTGGGGAGCATCAGATGGATGTGGGAGGGAGAGTATCAGTCAGAACGACTCTGGAATGCATCTTTGGAAGAGGATCTTTTGTGGGAAATACATGCTACATGGTTTCCTCAACCTTTTTCTGCCATGCCTTGAGATAGGGGTGTATTAAGCTAATTTGCATTCTTTTAAATGGATTCCTTTTTAAAAATATTATCACTATTCCTTTCAAAGCCAGCCCAAGAGCCTCATTGCTGCCCTCCCATCAGGCAGGGCCCTCACCAGGCACCCTGATTTTTGTCGGTGGGGGCTCAGCACTGCTCTGTTCCTGCATCCATATTGCCCATATCTGGAAGAGATGGCTCCATATGCGTAGCTGCATATGCACATATGCACAAATGTACTGCTCTCTGTGAGTGTGTTCATTCTCTCCTCCACTCTCTCTTGTACTCTCCCTTTCTAAGGGCAGGAATAAGTATCTGTCAGAAATAATTTGTTGTCGACAGGCTTATTGCCTCCAAGGGATTCGAGTGCCCTTTTGAGGAGCCAGTATCCTCATGTTATTGGCTAATATCCTGTATTTTGTTTGGAGCAGAGGGACTGAAAGCTTAGAGACCCCAAAAAACTAGAGAATTTGTCCCCAAATATTCATTCTCTGAAATTTCTACTTTTTTATAGATTTCATTTGTGCATACATGGTAACTTGAAACTGTGTAGCCCAGAAATAAGTTAAAAATACGGAATTCCTCTCCCCTGTAAATAAAGGGGAGCATGTCTTTCTGTCTGAAATCAAATTTGCTGATTCGGTTTAGTTCAGTTCAGTTCAAAACCAAGCTTGGACATTGGTATCAGCCCAAGTTTTTCTCTTGCCTTCATGAGTTACACAGAGCGTGTTTAAAAATCACAAGGAAACTTTTGATGAAGCTGTTAGAAGTTTAGAGTTCAGTTAAATTGTGGGTTTTGAGACTTGGAGTTTCAAATAATATTTTTCACAACTCTGCTGATGAGGCATTTCATTAGCATTGGAGCCTACACTGGCTGAGAAAATAAGTTTTTACCATAGGTTCCTCGCATGCATTTAATCTCCTTTCACTTTTATTTCTTCCATCTGATGGAATGTATAACTCTCCTCCCACCACTGTTGTTGTCCAAGAGTTATTCTGTCACACAACACAGCATCCTTCACTCCACCACAAAGGCTTACCAGGTCAAAAAGAGCCTGTTTATTTTACACTTAGAAAAATTGTAATTGCTGCGTAGAAAAATCACACAGAAAACCTTATCTTATACTAGGTTTCTAAACCTCTTAAAACTGTTCTATCCCATGACTGTGGGTTTGCTGGTGACAAATGTTTTATGGGCATATTTTAGTAGACACCCGTCTAAAATCTGGTCTTAATAGTCAGATGCTAAATTGGAACCAGAGCGGCAGAAAAACCAGATTTGAAACGTGTTTCTAAGGGTTTGTTTTTACTTTCAGTTGAGACTGCCTTCTCTCATCTTTTGTACTGCTGTCAAAAGGGCCACTCTCATGGTTGTTCAAACTCCATGCTTCTTGACAGGAACAGTTGGACCCCTCTTCAATGATTTTCAGATGAAACGGCTTCCAAACCTCCAGAGCTTTAACTTGTAGTTATTAGGCCCTTTGAAATAGCAACACATTAATCAGCTGAAATCAAGTGGTCCTTTCTCCAAGGCTGTGATATTGCTGCTGTCTTTTAGGTAGAGCTCTAGTCTAAATATTAGTTTCAAGAGCTCTTTTTTTTTCTTTCCCTCTAGATAGGTCTATCCGATTTCTGTTTCTATTTTGATCGTTGTTTTAGAATGCTGTGAATTAAAGTGCTCACTTCTATAATAGGCTTTTATACTCTCAGATTGCATTAGGAGTACTGCAGAAAACTCGCTTAACTCTTAGTTGAGAAATTGGCTGCTGGGCTTTTAACTTCTCCCGTGCACAGTGTGAAGCCCAGAAGAGAAAGTATCAATTATGTAATGGATTATGTCTGACAGAACTTGGTCTAACAACATTGTGAAACATCGAAAAAAGAAATGGTTGTTGAAACTGGATCATTTGAAACAGGGCCTTGACTTGTGTCCCTGATTTCTGTGGTATTGGGAAAGTGATCTGAACCTGTTAATGGATTCCCTTTCTAGTTTATGTATTAGGCAAAAGGCAGACTGGGAGCGACAAGAAATCAAGAAGATACTTTTCCTTGCTTTAGCCATTA
Organism: Mystacornis crossleyi; assembly: GCA_013400655.1. Taxonomy (NCBI): domain Eukaryota; kingdom Metazoa; phylum Chordata; class Aves; order Passeriformes; family Timaliidae; genus Mystacornis; species Mystacornis crossleyi. Next base: position 44,263 of record VYZQ01018728.1, read on the forward strand.
TTTACATCAGCAGCTGAAGCATTCTTGAGTTTTGGCAAAAAAGTATTGATAAGGAAATAATTTAGGGAGCATAATTCAGGACTTTCTCCCAGGCATGAGGTGTCATTGAGGAGAGAGTAAAAACATGCATGATTGAGGACCTTGTCATTTGGGGAGGGGGCATCTGTGTCACAGGGCTGCTGGTGCTGTGGTCAGTGTCAGGGAGCTGCCTGAAAGTTGATAAAGTAGGACATGGGCCTGCTTGGGATCTGCTTTGAAAACTGATGCTGCTGAACTACTCAAAAGGCTGTTAGAACACAGAAATATTTCTATTCGCTCTATAAACACACTCTGAACTTTTATTATGTACTGTATGTTCGCAGCAATCATTTCCCATACCTCCGAGGCTAAATAATTTCTGAATAGCTAAATCAATTTGTCTTGTGTCTGTGTCGTGTCACAGTAATGAAACTTCCCCGTACTGTGGCGGTAGCAGCAAAGCCACTCTTGTTAAGGAGATGCGGGAGCTCTATCAAAGCTTCGCCGTCTGAGCTATAACTCAGCAGCTGATTAACCAGTCAGCTTTAGAAAGGAAGAGACAGCACGCCTCAGCTACCCATCAAGCCTACAGTGAGATTTTGTAATTAGGGTTGAAGTTTTATTTGAGGTCTGAAACTTAATAATACACAAAATGTACTGTAAGATCTAAAATCACCAAGGTCATGATTTTGTAGCATGCCTAAATGACCTGAGATTGCAAGGTTGTGTTGCACTTGCAGCTGAGCAGAGTGATGTTCACATAGGATTGTGACAGATGCACTAAAATTGGGTCAAGTCCTGCAATTGAGTGAATGAAGAGAGGTTCTTCAAGAGCTTCATTGACTCCTTGTGGGACTTCGCCGGGCTGGCTGCTGGTAGGGTCTTTTTGCTGCATCAGGAGAAGGCTGAGTTTGCTTATACCCCAGGGAGGTGGTACAAAAGCAAGCCCCTCCTGTGGGCTGAAGCAAATGTTTTGAATTAATACCTGGAAATAGGAATTTACATGAAAGGAATTTACATAAGGATTGGATGTATATTTATATTTAAGTCTTTTTTTTAATCTTTGTGTACCTGAGAAAGATACCTGTGGAGATATGTACAATAACAGGTCCTCGTTCTTTGGAGTGATATTTAGGGTAGGACAGAAGCTGATATCACCTTCATTTTGTTTTGAAAGACAAGCATATATTCATCCAAGGGAGTTGGAATAGCTGCAGAAGAACTTGTTCAGGTTAGAACTTTTCATTTATGGGAGATGTTTTGGCTGGGAATATCATGATTTTTGAAGGTTTTATTAGCTAAAGTTATGAAAGACTCCTGTAAGACAAATCAAGTACCAATTCTTGGCCTGGATTCATGTGTTTTTGTTGCCTTGCTTACATACGAAATGTGGCTGTGTGAATCATTATCACTTCTAATTTTTCAGTCTGTTGAAAAACAGGATCAAAAAAGAAAAAAAAAACCAAAAAAACCCCTAACCAAATTGTCTTCCACATTCCTGTGCTGCAAATCAATAGCATGGGGATATATTGCCTGGATGTCAGCCCATTTTATAAATGAATATATCTCGAAGATTGCTTTACTGGCCGACAAATGCCAAGAACAGGATGACAGTCTTAATTCCTTGCATAGCAACAGCTAACATGAAATCAGGTACACTCTGGAAAATGCAAGTGCTGTCTGGGCAAGGTTATGGATACAGGCATTGTTTCACTGGTTCATGTTTGGCCCATGGTAGGTATTAGCTGGCCATTTGTCTGATGTCAGATAAGTCTTTTTGTTTAAAAAGTTAAAACAGCTGCTGTTTTGTGGGGGTATAAATTCTCACACTGATGAATGCAATGGGAAATGTTTCTTTGGTACAGTGTGGTTACACTTTCAGGTCCATAACACAAAATACATTGCCATAAATATCCTATTCTACAACTGCCAGCATTGTCTTTATATGTAGTATCTGGCAGGCCAAGGATGAGGGAAGGTAGATATTTAGTTTCCTCATTACCCATAGAGTTTTCCCTTTGTTGTTTTTACTGGATCTGACTCATTTCCACTTACCTGTATTATTCTAAAAATGTGATTGTTTCTGATCAAACCAGTTTCTTTGGGGGGAAGAAAAATCAGAAAAATGTGTTTGTGCCTTGTCTTTGAAGGAGATTGCTTAAAATAGCTTCAAGTTGCTACCAGCATTAGGCAGTTCTTCTGGAAGCACTGTGTAAGAGTAGAAAAGGAAATGGGATCACAACATACGTTTTATGGCAGTTCTGGATTTAGTTTATTAACTTTGCATTGCCAACCCCTCCAAGTTTGCAGTCTGTTCAGGTGTTGTTGGTACTTGTAAGACAGGATTGCAGTTTGCCTTGATACAGTTTTTTTGAAAAATCCTATGTGCTTTTTAAATCCCCATCAAGTTATTTGTATGTTTTGCTGTTCCAGCTTGGCTTCTGGTTTTGCTGTTAGTGGGTTTTGTCAGATACCAGTCCAAACACAGAGACTCATACTGGATTTTAGGAAAAGAGACTCCAAAGAACCAGTGAAATCAGAATGTGCTGTGCTGAAAAATGGCAAGATATGAGAATGGAAACTAGGGTGACTGGATCCCTTTCCAAAATAATGCATCATGTGCAGCCTAAGGCCTTGCCTTCTGGAAGGTGGCAGTCCTTTCTCTGTGCGGCTGTGCCAAGAGCATAGGATTAATGGTGAATATCCATTTGCTGATCATCCCCTGTGGAGTGACAAGGGAGTTCCATGACTCCTGTTGCACAAGAGGAAAATGCTCTTCCCTAGCCTGGGAAAGACCCCCTGGCAATTAGGGTTTGATGAGGTGGAGCAGGTTTACCTCTCTAAGTGCATCTGTTACACACTAGCGCTAGGGACAAAAGGCTGGAGGGCTGGAGGGCTTCCAGGAGGGAGTGGATAAAGCCTCTGGACTGACCTTACGTTCGTGGCCTTCTCCTTCCCCACATACAGGGGAGGAGAAGGCAACGAGCAGCAGCCTAATGAAGTCATTCGGAATAGAGAGAGCGCATTTCTTTGCCAAAATAATAATCTGAATGAAGTTAGCAGAGATTCACGGATGAATGTACAGAGTGATAACGACTGACAGCCTTTCTTACGTGTCTTTCTCTTTAAACCCTTGTATGTGTTCTCCCAGGTATTTGTGGTCACCGTCTGGACCGTGGAGCTGTACATGGTGCCCCTGGCTTTGCTGGTGCTCTTTGCATACAATTTCTCCCTCGTCACAACAGGGAAGGTCAATAATGCCCAGGATGCCCAGGCAAGTAGAGTGGCAGTAACATTTCTGGCAGCCCCAGCTTGCCCCAAGCGAAGCCTCACGCGTTTTAATGGCATTAAACTGGTCGTGTAGTTAAACAGCACTTCTATTTCAAAGTTACTGAAAAGAAACCTCAACCCTCTCAATTTTCATTATTCAATTAAAGCAATAAACCATTCAGAGTAGTAGGAGAAGAAGACGAGAGTCTGTAGGAGGAGGATTTCACTTACTAAATAACTACAAAGGTTTTTAAGCTGAATTAAGAAAGGCTTGCGAAGCAACAAGTTCCTAAAAGCCGTGCCCCTCCTGCCATTACATTTTGCAACACACAAATGATTCATGTTTCACAGAAGAGGAAAGTCAATAGAATCCAAAAGAGAATGTCGTTCTTTTAAACCTCGTCCTGTGATCTGAGGTTTTAAGAAGCTTTTATTCCTCCTTTCCACCCCCAGCTCTTAAAAGACAAATTTTTTTCCCCCCAGAAATTTAGCCTTTGATTTTTAACTTGGGAGAAAGAAAGGTTTAAATACAGAAATAATCACCAAGTGTGACAAAGTGCTACTGTTGGGGTATGAAATGCTGTTTGATGTTGACCACTGTCTTTACTCCCATAACAATGGTAATTACAGCTAGAAAGGAGAGTAAATTCATTAATGTCCCTAATATTTTCTTTCTAAAAGTGAAATAAATACAGTAATGAAATGGAAGCCAAAGGATAGCTTCCTTCTAACTTTAGATGGAAAGATAACTGACATTGGTAGCCATGAAGAATATCTTTACCTGAATGACCCAAGTGGATTTTACACAAAAACATAATATCCTAGAATTAAAAAAGTCAATAGCTGGTTTATCAGTTTTAGTGTGAAAAGTTGCTCCTAGTTTAGTTTTCATCCACTCCCAAGTGGAAGATTCTTAGAAAACAGGAAAAGTTGCATTATCCAGACCAGGGGAGGCTTAATTTGAAAACATGGTAAAAGAAAGGCTTTTGTCCAGTTTCAGCCAAGTCCAGAATCATGCAGAAAGATACTGCATGTCTTCAGTGACTACTTGATTTCATCAAGAAAATCAGAACTTCCCATGTGGGAGAATCCCAGGCAAACAGATGTTTTTGTTTTTAATACAAAAGGCAGTAAAAAATAACAATAATAACTTACTCAGAAGAAATACACAGAGCATTGCCTTCCAGCCCCTTCCCCCATCCTGTGGTGAGTTTGTTGCATGTTCAGGTGAGGAGAGTCTCGCATAAGACAGAAAAGCAGAGCGTCATTTAGGTGGGCACTGCAAAAAGGCTATTTCTAAAACTACCGTTAATTGTGGTTATACTAAAGAAAGGTCCATCTGGAATTTGGCTCTTTTGCTGTCACACATTCTGCAAGCAATGCCATGCCATGAAATTCAGGGGTGCATTTTGCATAAGCAAATCACACATCTGCCAAAGTGCTTTGCAGGATTGGGATCATATGGAACAAGTAGTCAAAGTGCCTTTAATATTACCTGATTCCTTTTTTATGTGCGTCTATGATTCTAACCATCTGTAGGTCAAAAATAGACAATCAGGTGCTAGCTCCAGTCACATCTGTCCTGCAGATGAGAAAAGGTTTTCTTCAAAATACCAGTGCTTTTTACACAGTCATTTATTAATTTTTTGCTTCTTCAGGCCTTGGCTGGATATTCACTGCCTTTGGTTTTTGTGTGCCAGCACACACATTTTGTGTATACAGAGGAATGCAAGCAGGAGTCTGCAAAAGTGAACCTCAAATTGTCTCTGATTTCTGTGCTATAAAGTGTGAATAACAGTATTAACCTTGTACTCCTGATCCACTTGCCAGGAGGCTAAATTCATGACTATTGGTAAAATGTTTTATGATTTACAGATGGAGAGCTTCTATAGAAATTTAAGCCATGATCAGTGCTAATTCAGCTGCTCAGGTTATTCCAGAGAGCCAAAGAATAAATGTGGGTATCTGAACTCCCAGTACCTTTTACATCTTAGATGTAACTGCTTTTTAGGGGGGAAAAAAAAAAAATTAAAAAACCCCTAAAGAGAAACACCCAACCCCCCAAGAAACCCTAAATCCAAACCATCTTTTTATTGTGATTCTTCACATTCTTTGCATGTTTGCTGTATTTAAACTTGTAGTACACAGATTCAAATGTAGCTATTAAATAACCAAGAAAAAAACTGGAGGACCCTGTTAAAGGCTCAGTTTATTAAATACCTGAATGGAAAGCCAAGTGCTCCTAATTTCAAGCCTTGGCCAAGTCTTTTGTTTTCTGTCCTACCTGTCAGCATAGAAGTTAAAGGGAGGAAATAATGCTGCATAGAAATCTGACTGTGATTCTATGTGAGATTATGTTCATACTAATGTGTTTTCTAAAGTCTAACGTTTCAGTAATGGCCCTAAAGGGAGGGAGCAGTCGTTGTGGCAGTGGGGATGGAACAAGTTGAGTATAGAGTCCTCAGCCTTGACATACCAGTTGGTTCATTTGCGAGACTGAGAACAAAGCTGTTTACAGATAGTAAAAGTTGGCAATGAATTTGAAAGCCTGTTGCATTCAGATTACTGGACACAGCCACTAATGCTTTATTTAGACTAAAATTTGTATAGGTTATTGCATGCTTTGTTCAGAATACCATAAAAAACAGGTCATTGAATACAAAACACTATTTTGGAAAGGAAAAAGTGGTGGGGTTTTTTAATGACTTTCAATAGAAGTGGGGGAAAATTGTATAGTGAAGCGTTGTGGGAGTATCATAAGCTTTTTGAACGTTGCCTGTTACTAAAAAATAAGCGTTGTGTTTTGTAATATGGACATCTGCTTCTGCAGGAGCTTATGGGCTTGGATGAAGACGAGGATGAAGACGATAAGGTAAGCATCTCTCATGACCGTGTTGCCTAGAATCAGAAGGAAGGTGGGAGAACACAAACAAATCTCTCCATAAATCTTCATTTATTATCTGTATTTACTGGGAAAACAGTTGTCAGCAGTTTCCTGCCTGACAAATTTGAAAGTAGGAAGGGGTTGGTTTGTGTAACGTTCCACAGTGGCGGTACCTGTGTGAGCCCTGGACACCAGCCGGCTCTGAGCAGCCCCGGTTTGTGCCGAGCCTTGTAGTGGGCACCCGTGCATGAATGTGCACCTAGAGGGGTGTGTGTGGGTGGAGGGTGTGCAAAGACGTACACAAGGATGTACAATCCCCCTCTCGCTGCCATTCTGAGTGCTGGGTGACATTCTGTACTAATGGCTTTCCCCAAACGATTTGGCGTTTCCACTTCAGTAGGCCAGAATTGGTGTGATTTGTGGAGGGCTGGTTAGAATTTTCTCAACATTTTGTTCAGAGCCTGGGAAAAGAACCAGTTTTATTTCAGGGCTGAAATGTGGAAAGAATTGGAATTGGCAAGGCCTGGTTTTTTATTTTATTGGAGCATACTTACTCATTCTTCTCACTGTGAAAAATTCATTGGATTTTTTTCCAAGTTTATCAAACCGCAGTGACAAATGATAAAAGGATTAGAGGGCATGACATATGAAGAAAGATTAAGAGAACTTAATGTATACAGCTTGAAAAAAACATAAGTAAGTGAAGGAGGATCTGATAATCTATAAATACTTTAAAGCTAAAAGGTGAGGAATTATTTAACGAGCAACAGCATGCAAAGGAACATTAGCTGTTAGGAAGAAAATGTTCATGAGGGGATGTGAAACTTTCAAATTGCATACTAAGTTAATAAGACTCTTCTTGAATATTCTATGTTTTAAAAGTGTTACAGTGAAATTGTTGATCATTAAGAAGTAAGTCAATACCACAGCTAGCAAGTGCACCTTAACTCTTCTCAGTCGCAGCCCCTAGGATTGAAGCTCAGCAGACTAATTGATGGGAATAGTTATTTAAATTTAACTTGCTCTTCTGTGGTGGTTATATTTTAATGAGCAACCAGGAATCCATCAAAGTTATAAAGTGAAATTTAGGCAATCCAGCTGAATTACAAGTTTCTTGCAACAGACAATAGTTGTTTAAATGTTCTCATTTATAATTTACTCTTTGCATCGTAAAATTCATCAACTGAATGGACTAATATCTGAAACTCACCAGAAGTTGCTAAATGAAAGTTGCATCTTTTTCAAAGGAATACTGTGTATCTCTAAAAGTCAGTAATTTTTATTCAGTGGGTACCTGGTTCTAGACACCTGTAAATATTGTGTGATGCCTAAAGGTGTAACTTATTCACTGGAACAATCCCATTTACTTTCTTCTATTTTAATATTCCTCTTTGTCCCTCGCAAGTGCTGAGGTGGGAATAGAGAAGTAAGAATGTACTAAACAGATATCAAATCCTCTGTTTGCTGTGGTGTGCAATAGATTCATTGCTACAATGCTAAAATATTCTACATTTACCCTGCATTTAACTCCAGTGACTTTGGTTCTCTCTACAAATACGGCTGGGTCACTTCAGTATGGATTTAGTGACTTTGCATTTTTGCTTCCCCCCAAACAGCTTCACTGCTGTTCCCTTTCTTGGTTTATTTTAACTAAGTGTGCAGGTTTGGGAAAACTCCTGAGAGTCAGTGTTGAGCTGTTGATGATTTGGCCCTACCGTTTTGTCATGGGGGCTGCCTCTCTCTCTGTTTCCATGACTCTCCATGACTCTCTGACATGGAGAGCTGCTAGCACTGGCTAAAGCCTCTCGCAGTAGACACCCCCAGCAGGCTTTCTCATGAAGATAACACTTTACATCCCAGCATTTCACTAATGATTCATAATTCATTTTAATTGTTATGGGACTATAGAATTCTGACACAGGCTTGCCAGAAGAGACAATTTCCAGCCCCTACATTTGTCCCATGTCCAGTGCTGCGCAGAATTGCCTTCATGGCTTTGTTGTGCCTTGTGTGTACCCCTGTGCAGCAGTGATGGGCCACACTTGCACTCCCATGACTTGCATCTTTAAATACATTAGGTTATTCTAAGTCGCTTTTCCAAGTCTGAGGGTGGCCAATGCTCTCTGGGGAGTGAAAGAAAAATGTAATTTTATGACACTATCTCATGGCAATGTCAACATTTAAACAGACAACTCTACTTTAAAAAGAACTCTGTGTATTTTTTTTTCCTCCCTAATACAAGAGCTCCCAAAGTTGAAATCTGCTCGTTGGGTTGTGGTGTACGAGGTCACTGTTTCTGTTTCCTGTCATCCTGCTGTATCAAAATACTCGCACACAGAGCCCTTCTGGGTTCTGCTGCCTGTTAGACATAACAGACCGTGCTTCTGGGAATTGTAACACACCCTCGAAGAGATGAACTGTTTACAAATTATAAATACACAGACACTTAGTTCAAAAACCCAAGAGCAGATTAACTCCCTCCACCTAAACTATCTGTCTTAAATGACAGGGCTTAATTGCCAACTCCCCCGTCCTTTCCCCCTCTGCCCTCCCCACATACCAGCATGGAGGGCTGTAAAAGATAGCAGTGCTCTGTCCCTTTGGCACGAGCTCTTCAGTGGATAAATGCCTTCTCGGATTTGTGCCATCTTGGACACAGAGTTCAGACTGTGTCCTGTCAGCTCTGGGGTCTGTCAGGCCGAGTAAGGATTGTTATAAAATTACATCACTGAAGCATCTTTAGTCTGCCGGTAAGAAGGTATAGACAAGCTGCCTGCAACTCAGTTTAAGTTGTCTGACTGTTGGCCACTTCTATATTTTTTTTTCTTCTGTTTCTGATAATGACTGTAGCGTTCCAAGAATAGACAGTTACCCTGTGAATGATTGTGTCATAACACCTGACTGGAAAGAGCCTTGGAGTCTTCTCCATTGTCTGAATAAAAGTTTACATCTCCTCTACAACAGACCAAACTTAATTTACTGCTATTTTCAGGTCTAGTTACTGATTCAAAAGAAAATCAGAGACAAAACTAAATCAACAATAATTCCTGTGTGGGGTATTCTTGGATTTTTGGGGCTTTTTTTGGGGAGAGTTTCTATCTTGTGGTGAGCCAGTGTAGCCTTGCTTGGCTAGTGCAATGTAACAAGGAAGGATCAAATGATACTGTGGCTTAAAGCCATGTTATTTGGCACCTTCCAAGAAATGTTTAGTATCTCTTGTATTGGAAAAAAACCGGAAGTGGAAAGAAATCACCAAAGAATAAAAATTCAATGTCTTTAATGTAGGCAATTCTCTGTCAAAAATAGGTAGTTTTATAGACCAGATATACAAAGTATAGATATATGAAGTTTTATGAACACAATTCAAAAAGACTCCAGCCGAACAAATTAAAGTCAAATTCATCCAGTAGCAAACAGCTGACATTTTCCATTTGAGTTAGATTCAGCATGTGGAAACCTTCCGTATGGATCTTATTTGTACGGGTGGATTACGATGAAAATTGCATTAATTTTCTCCGCAGTAAAGGTCAGTAATTGAAACATGAACCAAAAGTCTATTGTGTAAGATGCTATATCCCCATACTTAGGAAAGGTCATTCAAGACAATATCATCTCATTGTTTTCTTCCCTGGAAGTATAAATAATTTCATTACTTTTCCTTTCTCTCTTCAATACAACAATTGCAATATGATGTTTCAACATCCCCCATTAAGATTGCTGAAGAGAAATTATGGTAAGGACTTGAGAATACCCCATGATACGCAGGGTATGTTCAGACTGATGAGGAGTATCCATGTCCTCCACAAAATTATGGGCAAGATGGTGTCATAAAACGACTCAGTTCAGGGATTGCTGTGGTTGTGCTTTGCTCTTTTCCAGGGAACCTTCTTTGTACAAGAAACTGGAAGTTAAATGGTCTCTTGTTATGTCTTATTTGCCCTGCAGCGTTGTTGAGAACTGATCTTATCCACAGGCATCCCATAAACTGGCACAGTTCTTACATCAGTGCCATGAGCCACCCATTCATAGGTTTAGAGGTGATGGGGGAGAGGAGTTTAAAGGAGGGACGTGCAGAGGACTTTTGGATATCCTGGGCTCTGTGGTACAACTCTCCTCACAAAGAAACCTTAGAAGCCCTATGGCACTCCAGAGTTCACCTTCTTAGAGAGAATTACCTACCTAGACGCAGGTAAGCCAACACTGTAACTTCTCTAAAAATCTGGAGAAATATTAAGTGGCACTAGGCAGGTCACGGGACTGAGCACATGAACCTCAGGGAGTTCTCATCCCTTAAAAATTCCAACTATTTAAAATGTTGTTAAATTTTATTTTGAATTGGCCAGATATATTAATAGATCTCTCTTTCTCCTGTACCCCAAAGTACTAAAGATCATTACCTAGATTATAGATGATGGTCCAGTAGTTTAAGTCTAATCACCATGTGATTGTTCCGAAGTCTCATGTATTTCCAGGAGAAAGCACTTATTTTGACAAAACTTGTTTTCCTTCCCCTTTCCTTTTTTAAATCAAAGATGACTGATGACTTTTTATCTCCATTCAGGATTGATTCTTGTTGCTTCTTACGCACATGTTCCTCACCTGAATTGTGTTTTATTCTATTGTGACTGCAGATACTGCTTGAAAACTTGAGGAAATACCAGTGGATTTTGGGTTACTTTACATGTCTATGAAAACGTGAGCAAGTACAGAAAACGCTTCTTAAACCCCTTGCATTCGTGTCTATGCATAGAGAAAGAAACAATTATGACTTAAGGTTTGTCACGTAAGATTTTTCTTAGGTTTGGCTTAGGAGACTTTTGCTGGTCCCCTGTGCATGGATGAGATTGATCTAATGTAGGTAGAGAAAGTGCAGGCATGGCTGAACAAGGCATGGAGTGGTCATCTTCTGCCCTCCAGGCAGCGTTCCCCAGCCTGAGCTGTAGGATGATGTGCTATTGCTTTCCAAATGTGTCCTTTTAAGACCGATGCTGCTCTCCTTCATACCAGTCTGAAGTGATTCTATTGGCTATGGTGGAATTATTCCAGATTTCACACCTTTTTAACTTGAGAGCATAAATTGACCTGTATGTGTTGCATTTCCTCTATTTGGTAATTATTTCAAGTACACTCCGATTCGCTAAATTTCCACAGGCAGGCACATTTGCAGCATGGTGTTAATAAACAAAAAGATCCTGTGATGCACAGTTTCAGGACTGCACGAGGCAACTGCTCAGAGTTTGGCAGCCGTCCTCTGTGGGTGCCCATCCTCCTGGAAGTGCCGAGGAGCTCTCCTCGACGCGCGGCAGGCTCTGCAGCACAGAGCAGGGCAGTGACTCAGCAAGGCAGATTGCTGGGCTCCTCTCAGCCGCCTTTGGCTCCCACCGAAGGCAGGATCCAGTTCAAGGTTGCTGTGGTGACTGTTTTCAAAGCTCTGCCTGGAATTCATTTTAGCTACCAAGAGACTGTCTGTCACTCCATGGCTACCACCTCCCACAAGAGTTTCATTCTGCTGCTAGACTGGAGCTGTTAAAGAAGTGTTCCCTGCAGACAATAGAGGCCAGTGGTCGGCTGTTTATACCCAATAAAATCCTTTTGCTTTCAGAAGTTCTTCATGGACGAGTATTTTGGCCCTAAGATGTTGTTTGGCACAGGTTTTGCTGGACACCGGTAAGGTTGGAGTTTTGTAGTCTAGCAGAGAGCAAGTTGCAAATTAAATCCAACTTTGGCTAACTCTGCTTTTCTCTAAATAACTACAGCATGTTTTGTTGGGGTTTTTTTAAAGTAGAATAATAGTGGAGTAAAAAGGAATGCATGCCTGAGCTATTTTCCTTTCTTTTCCCTTTCCATCAGTCTTGTTTGTTGCTAATACACTGAAGAATTAATAACTGGTACGTTAGATAAATCCTGGTAAAACATTGCCCTAATGTGCTTGTAGCAGCAGTAGCATAATGAGACAGCTACTGTAAGAAAGCTAATCCTGAAAGTTAGGCCGGCCCAGGGCTAGGCAGACTAATTCTTCCAATCCCTGAAGATATTCAGGATTTTCATTCCTGACTGAGCTGCCTGTATCCTGTTTTCTTCCTCCTTTTGCATTAATCTGTATTTATGTTTTCTCCTCCCCTTTTCCTCATCTTTGCCCCCAAGTGTTCCTCAGCTTTATATATTGAGTTTCCCTTGGCACGCCAGAAATCTGCTGATGAATACCACTTGTTTGAAAGTTGCATGCAAGATTTTTCTCTGGAAGTGTTTTCTATGAAATCCAAGTGAGCAAGTATTATGTAGAACTTACCCGTGGCTTCAAGCCTAACTTCTCGTAGTGTGCATATGATATTTGCAGTATACATCAGAAATACACTTAGAGAACAACAGCAAAAATTGTCTATGCATTTGGAGCGTTGCTTGCTGCTTTGGATGTATCCAGAGGAAAAATATTTGAAGGATAGATTTAAAAAATAGGAAACAGCTTTCTGTAAAGATGAAAGCTATTAATCATTGAAACAAATGATCAAAAGAAGTTAGGGGATCTCCACCATCCAAGCTTTGAATTCAGTAATGGATGCTTGGCTGGAGAAGAAGCACTAACGGGTGGCATTTGGCCTTTGTTCCAGAGCAGATGATTAAAGAATTTTGCCTTCAGTGTCTTCCCCCATAACTCTTAGGATTTTCCCTCGCCAGACCAGCTCTGACTGTTGTAGCTCACCCGTTGTGAATTGCTGTATTAGTGCTGGGGACGTCCTCCCCTGGCCTGCCCCACATTCCCACTCTTTTAAAGTCTTTGGCATTGGAAGCCCCTCAGTGTTGTGGTTGTGTGAAGGTTTCTTTTGCAACTGACCCTAAATATCTCAGAGCAGCGTAAGTTCCTTCCAGGGAAGGGAGATCCCAGAGCTGTGGTAACTCTTTAAATGTATTTTTATGTCCTCTTTAACTGTACGTATTTCAGAAACAGAAAAATCTAAGGGCATCTTCCGGTACAGCAGAGATTTGGTGTCTTCATTTCTTAGTTCAAGTTGATGTACGTTAGCTGGAGACAAAACACTTAATTTCTGAAACTGATGGGTCTTGATTGGTGTTAGGTTTTTTTCCCCCTCCTCTGACATGCTTAATCTGTTGTAAACCCCCTTCTGTAGTTTTGTTCTGGCAATTAATGTAGAAATGAAGGTTTCTTAAATCAGGGTATTCAAAAAAGATTTGAAGTAACACACTGATTATATAATTAATTCTCAGTTCTAAATTCATTTTGATGGAGTTTATTCTTTCCCAGAGGCTGAAGACTAGTTTTGGTCCACCTACGGTGCTGTAATCACCTAACAAATAATGAAGAAAAAGGCCTTGAAGGAATGGAAGTTTTATGACTGGTTTTAGGGAAATAATGCCTGAAACAGGCAGAATATTTCATTCTCAATTTGTGCAAAAGCTCCCGAGCTGTGATCTTGAACTATCGGTATCCAAATCCAGTTTTCAAGCAGTGTAATATATTGAGTCCAAAAGAAATCAGAAAGGAATGATACCTGAAGAGAATGGAGAAAAATTGCCTGGGTGGGACCTTGCATGGATGGGGAACTGTGTTTAGTGGAAGAGGTATTTTGGATTTTTTTTTACATTTTCCATGAACACGATAGTGTTTAAGTACAGCTTTCTCTATGACAGTTGCCCATTTACTAATAAATAGGGTCCAGTGACTGTCATCCTGATGGACTCTTACTGCTTCTGACAGTGTTTTGTGAGGTGCTGGCTTCACAAAGCATAAACAACACTCCAAAACCTAAATAATTTGGAAAATCCTGTTTGCTGTACTTCATTCGTCTGCTTCTCTGTTGCTTAACCAGTGACCTAATAATCCTACCCATGTGTTTAGACTGCAGGTTTCCAGAACAAAACAACAATAACAAAGAAACAACGTTGACAGATTCTCAGGATTTTCAAATGAAAATGCACACCGTGCATACTGCAGGGACAGTTGCAGCCTCTTTTTCTCTCGAATAACCGATTTTATTTACAAGGCTTTCTAATCTCAGTTTGTCTCTGCCTTTACATTGGTTGGCAATATTTTGTATCAGAAATTGAAGGCACTGCTGTCCAGGGGTGATGTTAGCATGCAGCCAGGTGAGCATGGGCATGCAGTTGTCGTGACTTAGGCAGTGGTAGTTTCTGGTTTATCTTCTGGCTCTGCTTTGTGGCTGCTGCAGGAGTTGTGCTGGTTAAACTGCGTTATCCCCACATCTCTGAGCTCCATCGAGGACGTGTAAATGAAGTCAGCATGATGCAGATAGAGCTGGTAGATGATCTGCCTTGCAGCTCTGGGCAGCAAGAGTAGGCTTGTCCTGCGATATAGCTTTATTTAAGTGGTTTCTTTACCCCTCTGCCTGAATTTGGACAGAATGAAATTCCCACCGTCTGGTTTTCCATGAACTGCTCCCCAACTTCTGCTTCCAAGTTTGGTGGAAAAAAAGCCAACTATGGCTAAAGGACTGCTGTACCATTCCAGTGAGGAAATAGTTAAATATAATTTCAATGTGTCATTTACATTTGAGCCTAACGAGATTATAACGGGAGCTGTGTGAAAATGACTTTTTGGTGCTATTTTCACATAAACTGACTATTTATTTATTTATTTTGTTCTGGGGTTATTTCACACCCCAAGGGTTTCATTTTTGTTGGTTGTTTTATTAATGTAAAAATACTCATTTTCACACCCAAATGTGTGATTATTTAAAATGCTGCTTCTATTCATTGTGCACTGACTTGCAACCTAAAGGCAAATATTCAAATGTCTGGAGCTTGATTACTCCATGGTGGTTTTGGCTGGCTCTTTAAACTCAAAAGTTACTGGGAAGAGAAATGGGCAGTAAGTAATTCAAAGTGGTATAAGAGCTGCATTCCCATGCCTGCCTCTCGGCATCCAAGGATGGGTCACAGGTTATTCCAGCACACTCTGTGGAGTGGTGCCCTGTCTCAGGTGCACACGAACTCTCTCCCAGCATGGTAGTGCCAAAGTTCTGGAGCAAGAGCCCTCACCTCTGTGGCCCTGTGTGACTTTAAACAGCCTCTGACCCTGTCTTGCATGGAGGAATAATGTGGATGATAACACAGAGGCAGAATTGCAGCTGTGTTGATGCAAATGTCTCTGGCCCTTGCTCGTTCCACCCACTCTTTCCTGTACCTTGACTGGTGTGAGCCACAGAGAATAAGGATACAAAATTATCTTTGCCATCATCTCTCCTCTCTGGGAACAGATTGGTTAAAACACAGCTTAAACTGTTCTTTGTTGTTGTTGTTTTTCGGGGGTTTAGTTCGGGGTTTTTTTTTTGTTTTTGTTTTTTGTTTTTTTTTTGGTTTTTTTTTGCTAAATTGGACTGATTATTAAGTGTCTAAATGTGATGTAAAATCAGTGTCCAGGGCTCTACATTTTGTAATAAGTGAATGTTTTGCTGATTTCTTGCTAGCATATCTGCAACCACACCAATTTGCATGCCTGTATGTGTGTTAGATTGCTGGCAAAGAAATGCTGAATGCTGATAATTGTATACTGGTTTTCAAGCCTGATTTAAGTAATTTTGATTTTTAATTCATTCTGTGCTTCCTTTTTATTTCTGCACATGTATAGTAATGTCCTGTAATGCTGTTGCCTAAAATAAGCAGTAAGAAAAGAAGTTGAGATGGCCGATGTAAAGTGAAAATGACATTTTTTCCTTTGATTCTTTTTTTTGTCCAGTAAAAGAATGTCTCTGTATACAGAATGTTCAAAAAATATTGCATTCACTATCTTGCTGCTAATTTATATACACAAAACAGCATGACTGTGGGGAGCCTACAAAGCTCAGAAAAGTGATATTTAGAAGTTCACAAGAATATTTTTGTTCCTGAGGAGCACTGAGCAGCTAGCACTCTGCACCAGGGGTGCTCAGAACCTCTTGTGCTTTGGCATGCAGTTGGGCTCTTTAGTGAAATCCTGGTTGAGATCCTGCAGTCAAGTTGTGTTTGAAGGAGAAGAAACAAATGCCCATGTGTTGAGGAAAAGGAAGAAAATACAGGGATCTATACAAATAATGTTCTATGTGATAAACCCAGGGTGTTCGTTCTCTTTTTCCTTCAGTGAAATGCTTGGGTTCATGGATGGACCACCAGTGCTGGACACCTTAACTTTCACCACGTATCTGTGAACACCCTAGCAAATTATTAAAAGTTTTGGTTTTCTGGTTTCTTTTGATTAGGAATCTGAGAAAAAGGGGCTAATTGAGAGAATCCACATGGTCCAAGAGATCATCATAGCTGTTCAAAGCATCCTGGAAGAAATAGCATCGTTCGGAGAGAGGATTAAAAAGTAAGTAATAAATTTTTCTTGCTTAGCCGTGATTTGGAGTGAAAAAGAACCAGGAGGATCAAGGTGGAGTAAATGTTTTGCTCCAAAAATGATGAAACATGCAGCAGGATAACCTGGCTGGTCCCACCATTTCTTGTTCTCTTGCAGTCTTTTATTCAAAAAAAAAAAAAAAAACCACCTTTGCAAAGCACAGAGGAGAAGCACTGTGCTTTACTGATGTAGCTTTCATGTTTGCCTAAATTTCTGGTCTTGCTTGTTTATGATGGAGTGGGGAGTCATGGATGACACAGATATTGCTCGAAGATGCGGGCACAGAAGCATCAGGCATTTATTTTCAGTCCCATCACAGAAAGTAGGTACTGATGGTCAGTGTTGCCTTTCCCACGCCCTCCCTGTCCTGCCCTGGCTGCAGGGGTTACCAGTCACTTGTGTCCCTGGCCAACACATCGATCTTCTTCTGTCTTTACCATTTCAAGCTGTCTGCTTCCTGCTGGTGCCACGAGGAAGCCCAAAGGGGGTTTTCAGGGTCTCATTGCAAGGAGGGAGGCACAGAGGGTATTGCTGACCTTACAAAGGAGGGAGGTGAAGAGTCTTTAAAAAAAAAAAAAGAAAAACCCAAAGAAACCCCACACACAAATACACACAAACCTTTTATAACTCAAGTCTTTACTGGAGCTTAATTGATCCATATTGTCTTCTGTTTTGAACACAAAGTGATGGTTTGTGACCAAGCCTCACTTTAATGAGGAGCTGGGTTCAAGCTAAAAATACAGCAACCGCATGTGCTGTGGTGGCACGCCGGACACCCCAGCTGGGGTGGAAGTGGCCCAAAGATGTATTCCAGTCTATGAACAGGGCACTGTTCTGGCCAGCTGCATGGCAGGAAGACTCAAAGCACTTAAACACTATTAATTCTTGTATTCATTTTGGTAACAGTGGTCTTAAAGAACACATTGGGTATTAATGTGGACGCTCGTTGTAATTTCAGAAGAATTCTGTTGTAGCTCGGCAGTGATGTGCCATTAAAAAATTGCTATCAAAGTTTTTTCTGTAAGTGACAGACTGAATTGTGCTACAGTTTCCGTCTGTCACTCCAGTTACACAATCATAGGGAGTTTTCATAGTTTAACTCAATTGAGCTGTTTTGCTCTTTTTTTTTACTTTAACTTAAGCTACATTGATTGATAATGATGGGTCCTCTCCCACCTATTTTTACTTAATATTTAATACGTCTATTGAAGCTTAAATGTAATTCTTGAAGCGTCCTATTAATTTTATCTGTCAAGGGAAGTTTGTCTTTATTTTATAGCCTGATAAGTGGTCCAGATTCATTCTCTCTTCTTCCTACTCCCCATGATATGATGGAGTTAGCAGGCAGATTGTATGAAACAGGGATGCTCAGATCCATAAATCCACGTGTGGACTAACTGGCATCCTTGCAGTCCAGGTATCTCAACATTTGGTGCAGGCCATAGGGTTATGTCTCACAAGAGCACAAAGGGACAAAGTAATATCAAAGATGTGTTACCGGTAGATCCTCACCTTAAGTCCATCACTGACTTGCAGATGAGAGGTCTGAGCGAAATAAAATCCCGTTTTTCGCTACAATGTGGCCAAAGCCTGAAATGCTGTAGTAACTGAGCTTTTTAAGAGTGCTCCTCTTGGGAAAAATCTGATGCAGGCTGTTGGAATGCAGAAGCTTGGGCTGCTGCTGACTTACTGCACTTTATCCAAGTCAGCCTCCTTTATTCAGTGTAGTAAGGAATTGTTGAAAATGTAAAGAAACACATTTCTTTACAATTTAAATTTTCAACATTTTCTGAGAAATTTACATATACGTAGACAGATGTATATAGAATATTATGGCCCTAATGTTATACAGAGAAATTACGTGAACTGCTCTTTCACAGTTTAGCATCATCATTAATCCAATGCCAGCTCTTTGTCGGGGTTGACTCTGGTTACCTGCCACGCCTGAGCCGTGCCCTGACACTCAACTCGCGGCATCTCCTCTGTGGCCCAGCGGAGCCGGCTCTGATGGCTCGGCCCCAGCACAGCCCGTCTCCGGAGCAGATAATCTGCTCATGAATAATGGAGAGCTGACTGGCAAGCAGAGATGTGTAACAAGTGCGACACATAGAAGAAGAAACAAAAACAACTCACTTACATGCCTAACAACTTCACTGAGCTCCCCAGGGCTCCTCTTCTCTTTCCTTATCATGATATCTGCCTCTCAGATATCTCCCTTAATCCATTATAACATCCAGATGTAGGAATTTGTTTATCCACCTTCCAAAAGGTCTGCAATTTACAACATATCTGACTGCACCGAGCACTGCAAAGAGGTCATTAAATTATTACTGGGTAGCAGAGCACAAACAGTGTCCAAGAACAGAAATGCTGAGAAAGATTGTGTTTTTTCCTTGCAGCACATTCAACTGGACGGTGCCTTTCCTCTCTGTCCTGGCCTGCTTGGTCCTGGCAGCAGCAACAGTTATTTTGTACTTTATACCACTGAGGTACATTGTTTTAATCTGGGGTAAGTACTCCACTGTGTCTCATTTGTATTAGATAAATACAATATATGTCTACAGAATGAAATCAAACAACCTTTAAATGACCTGTTACACAGATAAACAAGTGTTGTTGCTTAGAGGTGACTAAAGATGTTATGAACTTCTTAAAATTACCACTTCTCGCCCCTGGGTTATCCGATAATTTGCTTTTCTTAGGGTTCTTTATAAGTTTCCAACAGCACCACAAGAAGAGCATTAGCCTAGATAAGCTACTTTCAGTGTTATTATTCTTTTGCAGGAAAGTAATTAGCTTCCTGGTGCTGGAGCCCTCCAGCTGGGAAATGGTAGGAAGTGGACAAGATGTGTTTGCAGAGCTGGACCATGTAGATTTGGACCCCAGAAGCCTTTTGGGTCTGAGTATCCTGGCAGTCAGGACAGGCTGTGCCCAGTGGGACACACTGAGCATCTCCTTTTGTCATGGGTCAGAAAATACTTGTATGAAGATACATCATGAACTAAAAGAGGAGCTTTTAAAAATTAAAACTTTCCTGGTAGTGTTATGAAGAAATGTGAGATCATTCACAGAAGGGGATGGCATTCAAGGGCATAGGACAAAGGGGAATGGCTTTAAATGGAAAGAGAGCAGGTTTAGATTAGCTATGAGGAAGAAATTCTTCACCAGAGGATGGTGAGGCTCTGGCACAGATTACCCAGAGAAGCTGTGGATGCCCCAGAACTGTTCAAGGCCAGGTTGGGTGGGGCTTGGAACAACCTGGTCCAGTGGAATGTGTCCCTGCCTGTGGCAGGGGGTTGGATTGAGACGGTCTTCAAGATGCCTTCCAACCCAAACCATTCTATGATTCCAGCTGCTGAAGACTTCCTACATCTCCAAATGGCCTCCTGTCTTATATAGGGTGCTAACTTTTATCTCGGCCTTGAGGTAGAAAGGTGTGGAGAGCACAGTGCAGGTAGATCCTCACTGACCTGCAGAAGCTCAGCCCCGATGCGGCTCCGGGTTGTAGGGACCCCTGTCACCTCTGGGGCTGAGCCACTGGCTGCTGTCTTGGCTCTCCTGGATGTAGAAAAGGGAGGGAATGAGAAGGTGGCATTAAAAAAAGCCATTCTCGGGCAACAGCAACAAAGAAATAAAGGATTAAATCAAACAAAAGAAAGGGCAAAAGGAAAGGGAGGAAATTGCTGGGAGTAAAAAGTTCAGTAACAAAATATTGTTGTTCTTGTATGGAAGACATGGTGAGTACATGAAAACTATACATCCGTTCAACATCATCTGGAGTGACAGGGCCTTCAAATATGATACATGTTAAACAACTACCCTGTGGCAAGGCCTCAAAAGACCTTATGGTATTTTCTGTTTTTTAAAAATCAGGTACACAGAAAATTGTGTTGTCATTTTGCTGCAAGTATATGGCTTAAAAGCTGAATCTCAGATGTGAAGCAGGTACATTTCAGGGAGAGGAGAAGGCTGGAGCAGCCATCACGTTTGAAATCACTTTCAGGGAAACCACTATGAGATTTTGGACAGGAGCATGATGGAATTGAATGCTGTATTATGATCCTCAGAGGCAACCAGCATCTGAATTTTTTGCTTTTCTTTAAAATGGGTTAGCTGATTTTCTTCGCCTAGAAGACCTTATGAACTCCACAGTAAAATGAACATTACACTCCCATGGATCTTCTGTCCGGACTAGGGACCACCTCTGCCAACTGAAACGTAACTAAGTCCATGGAGGTGGACTGCTATTGCTGCAGTTAATAAGCTAAATTATTCACACAAAGATCAAACTAAAGTAAACCTTGTGACAAGGTTTTGAAGTGTCCCACGGCATCACAATATGGCTAGTTTGGCAAATGTGGCTCTGTAAAAATGGGATAAGCCATGACAGATGGGGAAGGGAAGCTTTCATTTTCTGAAGAAATTGAAGGAAAAAACCCCATTTTCCTGCCTAGTTTTCTTCAGGGTCTTCCAGTTGCCTGGGCAAGAGGAGAGGGGATGTTTTCAGTCATGTAGGGTAGCAGATTTAATAGCACACTTCGTTTTAAATGTGTGTATTCTCCCCAGAGTATCCCCCAGAATGAATTCATGCTGCAGTCTCTTTTCACCACTTTGTTGGCAACACATGATCCTGAAAGTAGAGAAATATTTTATCAATAATGTCCTCTACTTCCTCCAGGAGGCACTTGTGAGTGATTCCAAGTGACAGGGAACATATGTGTGGCTTTAAGTCTGAGGCAAGGTTTTCACACTACTTTTTACTTCTGAATTCTCCTTCCCCTTTTCACCTTGCCTGAACAAATTTAGAGAGAGGGAGTGGAAAAGGGTTGTATTATTTTGTTTGCCTTTTTTTTTTAATTTTTTTTTTTATCCTAGGCATAAATAAATTTACTAAGAGGCTTAGAAATCCCTATGCCATCGACAATAATGAGCTACTAGATTTCCTCTCCAGGGTACCATCTGATGTTCAAAAGGTAAGTAATGAATGGCCACAGCCAACAGAGGCAAGGAGGGACACTGAGAGCGGCTGGGTGCTCCGTTTGGGAATACAATGCCAAAGACTTTTGAATAACGGAGATAAGGAATAGGGGAAAATCCACAAAGGGAGGGGGAGAGAGTGTTAGAAGAGAGGGGAGCCAAAATCCTTTGTCAGAAGGATAAAATGATTGCAGAAAAATTATCCTGAAAAGACCTACTTAAAAATGATCTGGAAAATCACTCAGCGTGGTTACTGAGCTATGGTTTTCGTCACCTTTCTGCTCCGGTATTTGTTCAGAGGGAGGAGAAAAATAGTCTCTTTGATAGAGATAACCATCCAAAAGGATTTACTGAATTCTCCTTTTTCTCAAGATAGGGGGAGGAATGGGGGGAATTATTTCTGTGACATTGTGCTTGAGCTCCAGGCCTCCTTTGGACAATGCCCCGCTCATCTTTTTCTTTAAAGAAAACCTTGAAATGTGTATAAAACACTCTACAGTTGATCAGATCAATCTTCTACCATTATGGAATTATAAGTTTTAATCTAACCAGAATCTATCCTCCCTCAGTTCCAGTCAAGTCTTGTCTCTTCTCCCATTTCTTTGAAACAACAACACTGTCTTCAGCAATCTCGCCTATCTTCCTGGAAATTATTTGAACAATAAGTCCTTTAGAATGTCAAGATCTGTTTATTTCTCTTGGAGGAGGGAAAATAGTCTTGCTGGGTAATGAAGCCACACAATATATAAAGGATTCTTTCTTTTGTTTTATCTAACTGGAATCTGTGTCCTCAGGCCCTGATCCTGATGCCATGGATCCCCCTGACATTGTACCTTTGTCTGTGAATCCTGGCACTTTGCCTGTGAGGTGCTGCTCACTGGGAATAAGGGAATCACAGTCTCACCTATAGTGACTTTATGCTGTTGGAGACAGAAATTGAATTCCTCACATGCAATGTTGAGGCATCTGGTAGAAACAGGGTTGGAAAAAGCTTCTGGGGACACTTATCTCAAGAGGCCACCAGACTGGTTGGTGGCAGCACTAATAACTGGAAAGAAATCTCACCATAGGCTCGTGGGAGGAAAAAGGCTAAGCAGGAACAATCATAGAGCCATTAAGCTTCAGTGTATTTTTATTTGTTGTCTTTGCTCTTGTAGAGGCCACTGGATTTGCAGTGATGGTTTGCATATGCCCTTTAAGTGTTTATGTTTAAAGATAAGCTACTTTTCTATTTATGCTTTATTTAACATTTACACTTACAACATTTCCTTGAGTGGTTTCTATCATATTTGGATCCTTTGAGCTCTCCAAAGAAAATGATCACCATTTTCTATGGGAGGAATGATAAAAGTTCCTTGGATGGGACAAACCACGGAGTTTTCCACTAGTCCTGAAAACAGTGACAGCCACACACTTCAGGGATAAGTCATCCATGGAAGCTCCAAAGCCCCTCTGTCTGCTTTGTTTTACGGACTATCAATGCATCAGCATTTCACTGGGGTGCTGCAATGAGTTAGAAATTACTCCTGTCTGTACAGTACCCACGTGTTGGACAGAAGACAGAGGAGGAGTGAAAAAGATGGCGTGTGCAGCCAAATATTCCCCATGATTTCAGTGGGAATACTTTTGTCCAGCGTGACAGACAATTTGGAGATTACACCATCCTTGACAGTTTACCACATGTGTTTTAGCCATTATATTGTATATGAATTTTTTTTGAAAGGTGGAGGTAGCTTTGTCCAGGTTCTATTTGGGAGAATACTTTCCTTTTTTGAAATGATTAAGTATTTCAGCATCCCAAGGTCTGTGTGTGGTTTTGACAACTGTCATCTTACTGTCTACCGGGATCCACTTGAATTGAGACTCCTGAGAGGAGTTTATTAAACTTATAGGCTAATGCCAGAAAGATAAGAAAAACAACTCACAAACCAAAACAAACACAAAAGATCTACCCTACGTTGCTGAAATCAGGTAGAACCCCATGTATCTCATTAAAAAAAATCTGCTTTTAATATTTTTGTTTCAAGAAATGATGCATGACTTCTCAAATCCTTCCTGCAATTAATCCCCCATGTTCCTGTGTTTAGAAAATGATTCATTACTTTTGAACCTTCCTTAGTTTCCCTTGGTTTGTCCTGGGGGAGCCATTAACACACGCTGTAGTGAGCTAGAGTTACCTAAGTGCAAACGTCATGTCTGTTTGTTTTTACAGGTGCAGCACGCTGAATTGAAACCATACAGCAGCTCCAGCCCCATCAGGAAGAAGCGGAGCGCGCTATAGGATGCAGCGGGATTTCGGAACGCAGCATCTCCCTCCCTGCACACGCGTGCACACTCAGCACCCCTCCCCTCCTTCTTGCTTCAGAACAACACTAGAATCACTGCCACAGACTTTCTCTTTCTTGGAAGATGTGGTTTTTGATAAACACCTATCTCGGGTTTCTTTTCTGGGTTGTCTTTTTGGCATGGAGTCCCAAAAAAGAGCAAGGTGAAACATGAATTAGTTTGTGGGGTGGGGAGGAGGATGGGAGAGGATGGTGCAACCGCACCTTTTCTTTTTCTTTTTTTTTTTTCCCCCGTTGATTGCAGAGACAAGGCTGGATGTGGCAGCACTCCCTGTGTTATGCAGGAAGAGATAATTCTGCTTAGTGTAGCAGATCAGCTGAGCTGATGTGAGGAGATGCTCTGAAGCAGTTTTTAACATATCCAACAGATTTACATTAAGATATGAAAGCTATTCTTTTCTGAGTTAAATCACTGTGCCTAGAAAGGTTTAAGCTCTGAATTAACGAGTCTTTGATACCCATCTTCTGTTCAAGCAGTGTACATTTTAAAAAGTTTTTTATCATAATTAGCAGAAAGAGCTAGGAGCTCCAACAGTATCTCAATATTTCATCCAGCACTTGTGGGTTTTTCTTTTTCCTTTTTTTTTTTTTTTTTTTTTTTTAAGCCCAGCCTGTGGTTAACTCTTTGTATACTGGAATCACTGGAGATCCATTGCTGGCAATGGATGCATGAAAACCTTATGCCATGAAAGGATTAAGAGAAAAGGCTAACTCAGTGACCTGAAAAGACTCTGTTGGCTTGCCTTTTATAATTCCATCTCATCAGATATATCCAGCATAGCTGTTGTTTTCCTGTCTAAATCCAGAGGGGTCAACACTACAGATCCAAGAGAAAAAAAACCCCACTTTATAGCCTTAAAGAAACAAGTGCTTGTGCAGAAAAAGAGTACATGCCCAATGACGTGGTTGTGCAATCGTGTGCAGGCTTTGGTCCACCACTGATGTCTTCTTGCAGTCTTTCCTGGTGGTTCACAAGGAGAGGACCCGAAAGTGAAGCAAGTGGAAACAGCAATGAAAAGACAGAAGAAAGGACCCCGTTTTCTGTTCTGAGGAGAATGCGATTTCATGCTCGCTTACCAATCTTTTAGCAATTGTACATTTGCTTTATGTATTTCAGAAAACCAGCGTTTTGCAGGTTGTTTGACTGGGGAAACTAAAACACAGAATCATGTTAATTAATCAAACCTGCTTAATTTTGGTGATACTGCAGCCCTTAGTCCTTTAGGTGCTGTGGAACATTTTGGGAGTGACTTGTCACCACAGATCATTGATAGCATGAGAGTTGAAGTTGTTGCTTTTGATTCCCAGGCAGGGATTACCACCAGCATTCCCTGGGGTAGTTGATAGTTCAAAGAAATAAAGAAACCTGAGAGATAGGATTCTTTTTGCCAAAAAAAAAGGGCTTTGAAAGTCATCTAACAAAAGGTAAAATGGTTAAAACCTTGCTTATGGATTGGTGATCCAGATGGAGTTGTGTGTGTTTCCATAGCACAGTCTTGTGGGGCTGTTGCAGGAATTTGAAGAAG
Organism: Mystacornis crossleyi; assembly: GCA_013400655.1. NCBI lineage: Eukaryota > Metazoa > Chordata > Aves > Passeriformes > Timaliidae > Mystacornis > Mystacornis crossleyi. Next base: position 69,634 of record VYZQ01018728.1, read on the forward strand.
GAAAACTAACAGCAGACTATCTTCCACTGGGTTATTAGCCAGATTGAGTAATTTTTCATAAGTTTATTTTTCAAAGTCCCACTGTGCCTTTGAATAAGGACAGGCACATTTTCATATACTTGATTGGCTAAAGAATGTATTTTGCTCATGCAAAGCTGTGTGTAGCTGCAAATGGAAGGACTGAGGAAAGATTATCCTGGTTTAAAAAGCCACAAAAATGCCTCTTTGTTTGCACGTGTGCTTGTGTACCCATACAAATACAGAGCTGCGTATAAAGAGTACATGTATAATGTATTTATAGGCGAGTGTGTGTGGGAAAATGGGTGAATATATAGATTTAAAAACCTTGAAAATGTTTATGAAAAATGCCAAAGATTCTAAAGCTTATCATCTTGCGTCTGTTCTTCTTCATTTTGTATCTTTCCCGGCATGTCTCTCTGGCTGAGCCAGATCTCTGCATGATTTGATTTACTTCAACTTAATGAAGCTGGTTGGAAAGAGCCTTGTAGAAATTACAAAATCTCCAGTAAATCTCCTTCTTGTACATACAATAGATGTCCACGGAACCCTTTTGTTAAACCAGTTTCTCAATCTTCTCTGTAAACAATGCCTCATTGTCTCGCTTAAAACTATCATCTGGTTTATCATATTGTAATCTTGTCATTTTGTGAGGACCAAAGTCAGGCATATTTAAGCAGGCATGTGGGATCTGATCGTTGATTTGAGTGAAAACATTCAACTGCAGGAAAAACCGTTTATTTATTCAGAAATTTCGGAATGATACTTTAGTAGTTTAAGGGGTTTTTTTCTGTAGATTTTTCCACGTGGAACTGATTTCTGTTCAGGAGCCAGGGTGATGTCTTTTTCTTCTCTCTCTCTCTCTCTTTTTTTTTTTTTTTTTTTTTTTTTGGTGTAGATATGTTGGGTTTCAGAATAATTTGTGTTAATTGTTATGCTGGAGACATACCAAATGAAGGGGTTTGAATGGTCCAGTACCTATATATGTTGTGATGAGCTCTTTGTTTTGATAAATGCTGTTTGAAATGCAATAAACATTTGAGGTTAAGCTGATGCCTTTAATTTATCTGGATTAGTAGATATGTTTCCCATTCTTTGCGAGGTACTGTGTTATAATATTTAGTATCTGACTAGGCAAGCAAGTACATCCCTTGGCAGTGCAGTGTAACAATTAACACTGGAGTTTGCTTGGAGTAAGGAGTGTAAGTGCATCTCCTGCTGCAGCAGGAAATGAGGTACAGCGTTGCCCCACCCACCCACAAGTCTTTAGTGGGATTTTCTAGGCCCAACTTAAAGGAAAGGAGGGTTATGTTCACTTACTGCACAGTCCATTTATCAAACTCTATATTCAGATTTGTCATGTGATTCTCAAAGCGAGAATATCTGTGTGTCCATTTCCCCATGCAAATTACCAGTTTTTACATTTTTAATCTATTCAGTGTATAGCATAGAAATAAAAAACTTACAGTTTTACTTCAAGGTAGTCGTTTCAGGGCATTTGCAGTCTAAAGTCTCTAAGACATGAACCCATTCAGAAGTTTCAGTCTAACTTTGGGTCTTTTGGATTGTAGAATCGTGGAGTTATGGGAATGTGAAATATGTCCGCTAACTGTACAGTGTGTAGCTAACTGGATTTGACTTATTTGTGCAAATGCAGTATTTACTCACATTTGCCCAAACATGAGGGGCTGCTGAAGGTTTGGTTTTTTGGAATATTCATGAATAGGACTGAAGACCTGGCTTCCCTGTGAATCTTTCTTAGTAAAAGTCAATCACTGAAACACACCTTGTGGGAAGCAAGCAGACAACTGAGTAAAGCACAGCTGGAAATGCCACACACCTTTCCTTTTTCTCTCCTTGAAAATCTCAAATTCTAACCTTCAGCCACAGCTCGGCTTCCCTCTCAGTCACCTCCTGAGCCACCCACAAAGCAGAGGAGAGCCCGGGCTTTGTCCCCCACAAAGCAGAGGAGAGCCCGGGGTTTGTCCTGCTGCCCGGAGGTCCCACGGGAGAGCCCTGCCCAGCAGCCGGCACCCCTCTGCAAGGGAAAGGGAAACTGCTTGTCCCCTAGAAATCAAACTGACTGCTGCTAATTCCCTGCTTGGGGTAAGAGTACAACAGCTCCCTGAACTGGCTGTCCCACTAGAAAACAGAGGCTCGCAATTTAATTTCCTGTTCTCTGTATGGGGCTACATTTTATTTTCTTTTTTTAATTTGGCGGGCCTGATTCTGCAGGTATTACTACAAGTGGAACTGGAGTTATTTTCCCATCAGACCAGTAGGTTCACACCAGGAAGGAATTTGGCTTCTCTGATACCTTAATTAAAAAGTTGACAAAATACCTTCTAACCAAACCTTAACCTTTAGATTTTCCATCCTTTACCTAAGCTGATAAACTGTTTTGGAAACCTTAGCTTTGAATTTAGAGACTAAGGCAGGTGTTAGTAGTGAATCCTGTTCTGATTTAATATTGTATGTTGTTTTATCTGTAAAGCTCCATGTGTCAGGGCCCTGGTGCATCTACCCCTGCAAATCACACAGAGGCCTGGTAAGAATATCTACTCCTCTGCATCCTGAAAGTTACCAACTGAGAAGGGAGCTGAGATACTCCAAATGGCTGTTAGTTTCTTGCAGATGGAGTGGTTTAATTATTCTCAAATTTGGTAAATTAGCCGGCCGAAATATGATTTTGGGACAAAGTATCTGCTTAAGAGTTTATCAGTGGGTAAGACCCTCAGCAGTACTTGTGGAATTCAAGGAAAATGTGAGCAAAAGATATGTTTAATGTAAATATTCACAGGCATTTAGAAATAGTGTTGGAGTGAAAAAAAAATCCTCTTGAGATTATAGCATTTTTAATCTGCTTTTCTCTGTGATGCTTTGACTGAAAACAATGCAGCATTTCAAGAGAATTTAGAGGGTCATTTTGTTTTGCATAAAAGACGTGCTCATCTGACATAAATCATGAAACTGAGCACGGGGAAGCAGGAGGTGGCATCCAGGTCTCAGTGTTTGCAACAACAGCAGCACCTGGGCAGGCATGAGTTCAAATTCTCAGTGTGGCTTTAACCTGAGGGCTGGTGATTCTTGTTAAATTTTACGTGAACAAACGTTGCCAATCGGTTCCTGCGTGTTGGATTGAACACCTGCAAATTCCCTCTTGGCTGAACAAGATGGTGTGCCTCTTGCAGGGGAAGAAAGTGAGAGCTGGAAGACTTGCTGGTGTAAAATTTGTGCTGGTGTCCTAGTGCAACCATCCTAAACTCTTGAGGACTTCCTTGCAGCAGAAAGGTGGGACAGGCTCATGGACTGGGCACACACGTCTGGTTCTGGTCTTACAGGGCCACCTGTGGTCAGGTTTAGATGGTCAACAGACTTTGCCTCTCACTCTTAATTATTGTCTGCTAGAATGGCTCAGCCAGCACATTGAAAGAGTGGCTTTCAGTCCGAGAAGGAAGCATACAGCCCTGGCCTTCACTGGTTTGGGTGGTAGATGGATGGGGATGGGTAAGGAACCTGTGGTAGGGAATGCTTCCTCAGGGACTGCTTAGCTGGGGGTCTCTCCTCTACGCTGGATTTCTTGTGATCAGACTTCTAGCAGATGAAAGAATAATTTTTTTGCTCTTGATGTCTGCATTTTGGTAAGTTACTTTTATGGTGGGCTAAAACGTTAAATGCTGAACTGTCATCTACAAACTGAAGATGATAAAACCTAAGGACTTTGGCCTGCCACTTCCAACTGTGTGATCAGCCTCGATTCTCCTTCAGTCCTAAAGGATTCAAATGCCTTCAGGACAGTGCAGAGTCTGCTCACCAGTATTGTTACAGTGCCTGCAAAGATGCTGGTGGATAATTCAATTTCACACTCAGTACTGGTAAGTGAATATGGGGGGGAGTGTCTTAGTTATATTACTCTTTATTCCTGCCCTGGCTATTTTTTATTTAATGAGATCACATGAAAAGAAACAAAACAAATTATTTATATTTGAGGAAACTTGTTGCTACTTCTATCCTAGTTACCGTATGTGGAACATGGGACTTGACTGATCTTTGATCTCTCACTGTCACATAGGGCAACTGTTTTTATGGGCCTGAATCTGTGCACAGCAAAACCACATGCTTTTCACTTGCTCAGTACTGCCACCTCCCAAAATAAAGAAAATCTCTCATCCTCATTTTCAAGAGGAGATGCATTGTGGAAAGAGCATATGTTCCTACAGACAAAAAAAGCCTGTTAGATTCAGTGACTTGTGTGCTAAATTTTGCTTTGATCATGGCTGTCTGCTTTCTCCCTCCATCTTCTGTCTGCCTGTGGCCGGCTCATTCCAGAGTGAGTATCTGAAACCACACAGCAACTACAACCTTAAAAGAAGGGGTGGGAGGGGGGTGAAGTCTCCCTCTAGCTCTGGCAATATACGACTTTACTGAAAGTCAATGCCATTCCCTTGCATTTATCACTGCCACTCTTGCTCTGCATATTTTTGGTATTCGCCATGCATTGTTAGCAGTGATTGTCATGTAATTAAATCACTGCTCATCACAAGAGCCTATTTTTATGCTGAGATAAGCATCAGAAGTCTGCTGCAGCGTCCCCCAGATCAATAAAGATGTTCCCTGTAGGATTACAAATAGTCTGGGGTTGTACAGGGCACTAGAATTAATTAGGAATGATTTCTCTTTTTCTTTTTTCTTTCAATACATTTTTAATTGTTTATCCATTTTCGATGGGCTTGTTTTTAACTCTACCGTGATGGCCCAGACGCTTCTGTTCAGACCTTTTGAGCAGGATATTATACCAATTTGGGCAACACCATTTGATGTAAGCAGTCACAATTACCATCATCTTTCCATAGCCGTGTGTGACTGTTACTTCAAAATATGTTTTTGAATGAGGTATTTGCATCTCAGGCTTTGCACTTGAGATTACAGTTAAATGGGTTTATTAAACGATTGAACTTTGAGATCCAAACACAATGAGTAACCTTCAGGTGCTACCCTGAAGATTTTGGTATTTTGATCAGAAGGCCAGAGGGCAAGTGGAGAAACTTGAGCCATTTCCTGAGGAAGCATTTGCCCATGGTCACAGAGTATGTGGCGGAAAAAGCACCCTGGGTTATTTTGATTTAGGCTTTCCTAGTCTCACCTGTCCACTTTGCTTTGCTTTGTTTTTACGTTTTGCTCTGCTTGTGTGGCAAACTGGTTGTACCACCCTCCGTGGGCCGTGATCCATAGGAGCTGTGGGCTGTGTGGGACAGTGTGTGGTGAGACAGAAGCTTCTGGAGAGTTTCTGTGAACAGTGGGAATGGCCATGAATGGATGAGACACAGGGAAAGTGCAAATCTTCTTTTCCACTGCCCTTCAGCCAAACAGCTGAGTGCCTTTTCCTTCTGATCCAGCATCATCAAAAATGGAAGCAACTTCTTCAGCTGTGCTGGTGAGAGGGTGTTTGCCCTCTCTAAAGCACGGGGAAAAGTAAATTCCTTTTAGGGAGTAGAAGCAGTGTCAGGATTCCTGTAGGGAAATATAACCACTTCTCTACATGAAAAAGCAATGAACAGTTGATGTTTTGCACTTTCATTGCTGTAGTAAAGTGGTGTTCTTCATGAGCTGCACCTGAAGTGCACTGAAATTAAATGCCTGTGGAGCTCAAAGGTTTTGAATCGGTCTTCAAAACTCTATGAAAGGGATAAATAGTGGCCAAATTTGCTTCTGATAAACTAGGTGCCCTAATGCCGAGAGGATGGTGATGCCCTGAAAGAGGATTCCTCACAGTAACACAGTGTTCCATGGAAATTATTCTCCTACTGGTGTTAGGATTAGGAAACCCCATGCCCAGATCCACTACAGGAGAGATGAAATACTTTCATTTAGACCCATTAAGACCCAAGCTATGGTAGTTTATTGCATCACAAACCAGCAGAAGGTGCCTGTGCCCAGAGCATGATGTGATGCAGCTCCTGTCAGGCAGCCAAAACCCATCTGCCCAGGGCTGGCATGGGGCAGCACAGAAGATCTGGCAGTCTCTGAACATCTCTGGGTTAAAAGCTTGCTGAGAACACTCTGAATAAGCCTCTTTTTCTATGATCAGTCAGGAGGGATCTCCTGCACAGGTCACAATCTGCAGTAGTGGCTTATTCTGTCCTCCACTGCAGCACTGAGCATTAATAGTAGAAAGGGCACCATCATTCTGCTTGTGCCAGCAGAGCCTGGATGATTTCAGCACTTGCTCCTGGCTTACCCCATGCAACAGAAAATTCAGTCTTACCTCTTCCCACTTGCCAGCCTCCTCCTTCCCCAGAGGAAAGGGTCTCTGGGGGATTTTGTTTGTCCACTGAAGCTCTGCAGAGCTGCTGCTCACCAGAGGCAGTGCCCAGAGGTGCAAGTTATGAATCTGCTCAGAAAGCCAGGGGTCTGCAGAGTGGGATTTTGGCAACTTTTCTACTGCACATGCAGAGCGCTAGGCTTCTTTGCAAGGAATCTCTTTCCAAAATTATTTTCTGTTTTCTCACATGTTCAGTCATTTCCATCATCACAGTGTGACTTGGATTAAGGTAATTCAGAACAGGACACCCCTATAAAAGCCTCAAAAATTTTTATGAGAAATAATTCTTCCTGTTTCCAGATACTAAGTTTGTCCTTTTTTTTTTAGTATTATTATTAAAGTTTGGGTGTATGAGATAAATTTAACATTGTCATACATTTTGGTTGACTGCAGATTTTTGGGGAATGGTTGGCATCCATGCTACACCAAAATTCTTGATGTTGTGGAAAACTGGATTACTTAACCAGAAGGGGAAGTATACTGAGATTTTCAGTAGGCAGTTGCCTTAAATCCAGCGAGCACCATCCCAATCCTGCTGAAGTCAGTGCAGCTCTGCCATTGTTCTGAAATTAGCCCTGGACAGCCTTGCTGGGTGGTGACCTCTGTGGCAGTTGCACGGTCACCTCATGGGTAATTTGCAAATTGCCCATGAACCATGTGTGCAAACGTGTCTGGCATGGTGCTAATTTACTGGCAAGGTCTGGGAACACGGATCCAGCACTCTGCTCCAGGGGAGCTTCAGCCATGCCCAGCAGCCAGTGTAGAGGTTTGATTTCTATGCAGCATGTCAGGGAGATCTGATGGATGGGGTCAGCCTCCCTTTCACATGTGTTTAGAGATCTCCAGCCAGGCCACAATTTGCCAGATGACCACAGTGGGGAAGGCATCAGAAATATTTCCGTAAATATAACCTCTCCACACCCCCCAAAATTTATCTAGTTTGTGCATGGATGTTACAAACCCTTGTTCAGGGCTACAGGACGTGGCTGGACATTATCTGTCCCTGTGTTCCGGCTGGGTTTATTTTGGGGTGGTCAGAAAGGAAATCCTAGTGGAGAGGTGGGTGGAGCATTTTTGTTGAGCTGATGTGAAAAAGAAAAATACCTGGCCATTTGAAAGAGTTTGAACTCTTAGCATAAGGTGCTGGGAGATGGATGAATGGTCAGAGGGAGGTGACGGGCGGGTCAGAGGTCCTGTGGCATAACTCATCACTGTGAGAAATCCCTATCTCCCAGTGAAAGTCTAAGGACTGGCTGGCAGCAGCGTGACCTGTGGCAGCCAATTCATCAGAAGGATTTCCCGTCTGAATATGCAGATGTGTGCACAATTATTTTACCTATCTTCACAAACAGGGTCCGTGTCCCTGCACGCTTAAATAAATCTTGGCACTGTCCTTTCCAGGAGGCATTTTGGGTTCAGCCTGGTTGCCTGCATCCTGCACAGTTTTGTTCAGCAGAGTCCTTGCAAACAGCCTGTCTCCTCTTCCCTTTCCGTTTCCCCTTCCTCCTCCTCCCATCCCACTGCAAGCACTGCTGGCCAGACCCATCCTTCACTTGCACAAAACTGATTTCTGTTTATGGAGCAGCTGGCAGCAGCAAGGCTTGAGCACTGAGCGATGACTAAGAAACAAGCCCACTTTTCCCTTAGCTGTCAGGAGCTTTTAGAAATAACACCCTCCTCTGAGGAAGTCAGAATAGCAACAGGAAAATAAGTAAAACCTATTATAAAACAGTTGTCCAAGAACTTAGGCATGGCGCGGGGTAGAGATCAATATGCTGTGAAGGTTAAATCTATTTTCACACTGTGTTCTATTTCACAGTTTAATGGTGTTTTAATGTGTCTGTCACTGAGCCCCCTTCATGTTATGCAGGTAGAGCCTTTACAAAGGAGAAATAACGTTGGCTTTACAAGCTTCACAGTAACATCTTATTTACCAGCTGAGATCTGATGCTTTCCTCTCTGGAGGTATGCCAGGGCTCGACTATTTTATTTATTTTATTTTATTTNTTTTATTTTTTAGAAGACATAATATTGTGTAGCATTTGCAATAATTTTAGATGGCTTTTGGGGAATGCCTGTAGAGTTGGGAGCATCAGAAGCATGTGTGTGTCTGTGTAGAAGGGACAGAAATATCTACTGCTGTTTATACAAGCTAAATACATGGAGGATATGCAGAATTCCCAGGCTTGAGTTTGCATCCAATTCACAGTAGTATATTTGAGTGCTTTAACTTGAACTCAGCTGATGCTGGGATGTTGGATCAGGTTTGGAAAGAGCATGGAGCACAAAGTAAACGTTCTGAGAGAGGATGGGGGAGAAGGAGAGCTGATTTCAGCCTGCGCCAGTGGAAAGGGTGGAAGGAGAGAGAGAGGGAGCAAAGGCAAAGAAGGAAGTATGGTATAAAATCCAGGGTATGTGCAGTGCTAAAGCACACAGACCTGTCCTCTGTGTTTGGGGTGAAGAAATTTGTATTTCTGAGGCTTAAATCACACCCTTTGTTTAGAAGAGGAGGAAGGAGAAAAACCACTGTTCTGCTTTAATTATCTCTCTTGAGCTTCAGCGAGGGAAAGGAGAGGTTGGGATAGCCTAGTCCGAGGGCATGGCTGGTTCTGTGCTTCTGCTGGGGAGCAGGGCAGGCAGATGCTCAGGTGTGCTGACGGGCTCCGTGGGGATGCTTTGACAAAGCTCTCCCTGCCTGCGGCTGAGCCAGCGGCTGCACACAGCCCCTGGCCATTCACAGCCCCTGCAATGAGGCAGGCCCGCACACACCTGTATTTGCTCCCTGACAGGGCAGGGTAAGCCACAATTGAGCAGCTCCTCTGGTTTTGCCACGAGTGAATCTGAGCACTTGTGTTTTCCAGAGGGACTTGCCCCAGACTCCTCGCATTGTGACTGATGTGTGGAGTTGAGGGAGGACACCCTGCTTATGCCAGTGGCTTCTCCTGTGTGGTCTCTCTCCCATCTTTGCCCTCAGCAGCTGCCCCGCATCTCTGGGAGAGCACTGTCCTTCGCCTCTCCGTGTCCTTCCCACCTCTAGCATCTCTTGCTCCCTCAGTTGCTCTTTACCCTCCTCTTCCTTCGTCTCACAGCCAAATGACTTTGCACAGCCTCCTGGGAGGGGTAGGCTGTGAGAGGGGAATGCAGCAGAGGAGGGGATGTAATATTAAATCTTCTTAGGAGCAACTTGTTAAAACCTCACACTTCCCCTCAACTGGTTGTTTTGCCGGAGTAAAAGCCTTTGCTCTGTCCAGGTCTACCGAGGGCTGGTGCTTGTCAGAGCATGAGTTTTTAGACTTGCAGAGCAGTGACTTGGCTTAACCTGTGTATCCCACCGCAGCAGAAATGTCTGCAGTGTGTGTTTTGGCTTTGGTGTGCTGCCTGCTCTGAGTTCATCTCTTCCCCCCTTCCGTTTTCCATTGTTGGAACAACAATCTTCTGCTGGATGCAGAGCTCAGCCATCCCTGTATTGTGGGGCCAAAACAAACTCTCTGCTAGTGTGTTTTCCATCCTCCACAAGTTAAAATACCAGTGCTGAGAGCAGCTGCCCTCCCGGGTGGGAAGCCTGTTGTCCGAAAATCCAGTGACTGACTTCATGGGGCAAATCTTTGTCTCAAGCAATGCTGCTGAGAAATGTATTTGTATCCTTTGGAGCGGAGAGTGACCCACCTTTGGAGGGCTCCAGGAGTTCCGTCCCCAGCCACCACAGCCACCAAAGTGCAGCCTGGTGAACTAAAACAGCAACGTTCTGCGTTGCAAATTACAGAGCGGAGCACTTGCTCTATCCATGCTTTCCAAATGAATGGAAACATCTGAGAAGGTCAGGGCTGGGGACAGAAAACTTTAGGGAGAGTCCCAAAGGGCTGCCAAAAATAGATTCAGTCCATTTTTCTGCTCCAATTTTTCAAGTCCAGGGTAGTTAAGGATGGTCGTCACCCAATACCCTTTGCTCAAATTCCCTAACACATTCACATCTGGCCTTGTGTGAAATGGTGAGAAAAAAGTATTTTCTGCTTGGTAGCAGAACCTGTTTGAGTCTTGTGTCTTTGGGTTTTGGTTTGTTTTGGGTTTTTTTAATTGTCCTTTGCTGTTTAGGGGCTATTTCACATTCTTCAACCACTAGACCAAGTCCATGAATGTCTGAGTTACAAGCTTGAATGTACACTTTGGAAATTCGCCCAAGTGAGGTCACTTTTCTGAAAATAGAACTGGATACCTGTTATGGTTCTAATATTTAGGGACCAAATTTATGCAAGTATACCCCCTTAATCACAGAGTTTTAGATTAAACTGGAAATATGAGAAAGCTGCCTGATCAAATGGCTTTGAAGTTTAATGATCATTTTTAGAAGTAAAACTTTGATGCCTTGGGCAATCCATGGCCAGGTGCCTTATATCAGGTGTTGGGTTTTTGGAAAAGTGACAAAAGCCACACTGAAGCAGAAATGCTTCATTATTGTAAACTCAGTTTTTTTCCTGCTTTATAGAGGAGATCTGAGGAAAAAAAAACTTTGTTTTTTTGTCTTGTTCAAAACAAACTTTTACTGAGGTAATTAATGCAATAATATGGTTTGTTTGAAACCTCAGATTTTCTGTGGGTTTCCTCATGAAATATTAAAACACTGAAATCACAGATTAGAAGTAAATAAAAGGTTAGAGACAGGAAGATATTCAAAATCATGCGAATTTTAAAGAAATTATTAACACACAGGGATATGACAGTTTAATGTTGGCTAATTCTTATTTATAGAAGCTAATAGATGATTTTCTAGTGTGAGAGAATTAACGTTTCTGGTAGCTGAGAGAAGAGTTTTGCATCTCCTGCTGGGAGAATTTCAACATTCCCTTGGAATTAGAGGGTTTCTCCATAGGTGGGTGTTTGCCTGCCTTAGTTGTGTTCTCGAGTACTTGCTGGGGCTCATTTGCAGGGTCGTGCTGGGAGCAGAGAATGGTGGCAGAGGGAGACTTCAGAGATCTGAGCAGCTCCTGGGAAAGAAATGGGCCTGGATGCTCCCAGATAGAGGGACAAGAGAATTTCTGAGCATCAGCCAGGACAGAGGCTGCGGTCCTGTCCAGAGAAAGAGAACTGTGCAGGTTTGCTGGCACAGTCCATGGAAATTGATAATTTTTAAAGTATAATCTAGATTTTTCTTCTACATATTCTGTTGATTAAGCTTGGAAAGTATTTTTCAGAACTTTTTCAAATGAATGTTTGAAAATGCTGAATGATGTCACACAGAGACCTTATCTTGATGGATTTTCATGAGCAACCTGAAATGCCGTAGTCCTGGACTGTGAGGTAAAGAAGTTCTTCAGGAGTTCATAGCCACTGCATTGCATTTCATGTAATGGACTCTGACTTGTGGAGATTTTTGGCTTCTTGAGTACATTTTCGAAGTCATGTTTCTGACACTCATGTTTACTTGTGGCTACTCATATTTTCCAAGTGTCTAAAATTTCCTTACTTCACATAAAATTCTCTCCCTGTAAAATTGACCCTATAAAACCCCCAAGATGCATCAGCACCACCGAAGGAATTTAAGGGAATCTAAATATCTGAAAACTGTTGTTTAAAACCCTCACCCAGACCTAGTACTTTGTGAAATTTAGCAGAGAATATATGTTTGAGATATTTATAAGGATAAAATCAGTTCATAACCTGATAATAAGTACTTTGATGCAAATCTGTACATTGCTCTGAAGTGCTGAGACCTTCTTGCCATTTCTAAATTGGAAAGTCACAAACTTAGTTATGTTTTATTTACATCTCCAGCTATGTTTTATTGCAAGACTTTGGAAAATATTTTGTAACAGTGCAATAGTTCTGACAGTAAGTCAATGTAAGATATCACAGAAAAAAATTCTCAACAATTATCCTTCCCACCCAAACCTTTTCTTAGAAGCAGTATTAGAAAACTTTAATGGCATTTTACTCCCACCATAGGCAAAAAGAGTTTTTTTCATTGACTTAAAGGGAAGAAATGTTTAACCCCTTAATTTTCGCATTAGCAGAAAGGAGTAGTTGAGCTATTGGTGGATTTTGGATTGAAATGGAGTTATAATAAATAAGCCCAGTTCCATTTAAGTGGAACTGAGCAGCTCTGCAGCTGAGGTTCTCTTTCTCTGCTTGCACCCCCCTCTAAAAATAGGTGCCATCGTGATGCAATGAGAAAAAACAATCCAGTGATTATAAAGAAGTTGCTACTCTGCTGCAAGCGATGCAGAGGCTGAAACGTGATAGTCCTGGCCCTGACACAACGCCGACGGGAAGCCGGGAGCTGTCAGAAAGGTCAGGATTTCAATGACGTGTCTGTGCATTTCCAGTGCTTGCTGCATTCCCTTCTCCTGCTCTGTTCTTTCCTTTCCAAACCCCTCTGGAGCAAGCACACCGTCTCAACAGTCCTCCCTGGACAAACAAATGTACATAATAAATAAAGGGGGAAAATTTCAAGTCAGAAACCTCCTTCAAAGCCTTGTGGAAGGAGATATATTTTGGAGCATGAAGGCCATTCTGGATCCTTGAGCTTTCTCTCACAGCTCTCTTTTCCATGCTGAAAACCTTGTACCTTTTTCTAAAAGATTTGTTAATGCTCTTCTCATCCTCTGTCCACCTGCCAATTCTTCTCACAGCTGTTGCATTAAATGACACATTTACAAGGTGTGATTGACCAGGTTCAGGTCTGAAATTCAGTCCACTACACTTAAAACTGATTCATGACTGCAAAATTACATCAACTCCAGTGCGAATTAGATAAACTCAGGATACCAGTCCTCACCTGGATCTCAGCCTTACTTGAGAGCATCAAATCATTACCTACACTTCTGCTATGAGAACTCAGTGTGGGCTGCAATATCTGTCTGAGGAGCTGGAGGTGTAGCAGGGTTAACTCCTCCTGAAATGGATCTGATCAGATTGCCCAGGTCACACAAGACAGCTGTAACATGTCTAGGGATCAAGTTGTGGCCTTCTGTAACCATGATAGCATCCTTTTTAGCAGATTGCTGATTTTTTTTGCCACTCACAAACCCATAAAACATTACCAGTGGAGATGAGGATTTCTGTAGAAGTGTGAGTCTGCGAGAAAGGCCTTGATCTTCACAACAGATTTTTCGGGTGTACATCCATATTTCCCTTCAGGTTCACATGTTTAATGGTTTATTTGAAACCAGTTGCATACTTTTTATCTTTGTCTTTAGTGAAATATTTGCATTTCTTCAGTGAACACTGAACAAAGTCACAACTATTAATAAACACTTAACAAAAGCAAAAATATCCCCCATTTCCACATCCATAACTAGTCATTCCAAGCAACCTTTTTTTTTAGACATATATTTCTACAACCTCTTTATTAGTGTTATTTTTCCAGATTTGGTCTTCAGGTTAAGCTGGGACTTCCCTGTGTTGTGGTCCCTCCTTACAGCTCTTCCACATGATGCACAGGATTGCAACAGCCAAGATCTTCTGCCTGGAAACAGGTGAACCTCACTTTGACTGGAGCAACTTTTATCCTGCTGGTGGGTACCCTGTATAATGAAGTGTGTGTGACAACATGAAACATCTTATTTTCATCCCTTATTTTTGTCCGTTTTTGTTTGCTTCTGAACTTGGTAATGATTGCAAAGCAGCTGCTTTGCAAAATAAGTTGCATCTCTTGAGTAATACATGGAGGATTTTAAGCATTGCTAAAATCAAAAGAAGCAATGGGCCAATCTAAAAAAAATCTCCTGCGAAACATCGAATGGCCAGTAGGATTTTAAATGGCCATTTATTCCAAGAACTGGTAGCCCTGCTTTTGTGTAATCATACTTAGATGTATCATCATGTTCAGAGGGAGAAGTCCCACTCTTAGGAGGAGTGTTAGTAAGCAAGTAAGCCAAGGAATGTGAGGAAAGCTAGTATCTTTTATTTGACACACTAATCTCAGTTATGGGCAGGGAGACAAGCTTTCAAGTATTGAAGCCTGTTTCAGGTCTGAGACAACACGCTGATTTTCTGGTTGCAGCTCTCCAGTTCAGGATTGATCGTGGCTGATTCTACCTCAACACATAAAACCACTACGAGGAGCTGCAGTTCTCTTTTAGTGGCATTTTCTACTGGAAACACAGTTCTTCCATTAAATTCTTTAAGAATGAAGAATTATTTACAGCTGCTGGACTATGAACTGGACACAGCCTGAAAATGAGGCTAACTTTGACTTTCAGTCTGTTTCTTAGCAAACTGGTCATGTGTTTTTCCAGCAGGATTGCTGGAGTGAAAGTGTCCACTGTGTTCTGGCCCAGTGTAATCTGCATTTCTAATTAAGGCTATTTGCAAGTCCACTTATCTGACATGTGCAAAGAACAAATAATAAAGCAATGAGAAAGTAGCAATCAGCAATGAAACTTTTGTTTTAAATTTCTTTCTTTTATCTCTCTGTCGTATAAATGTCGAGTGCAGATAGCACAAAGGATGCCTTGGCAGTGGCACTCACTGCTGCAGAGGGTTGAGGCACTTTTGGTTGTTCTGGTGTGCTTTCTATCTCTGGGGAGTTCCCCATTTGGGCACGGGGTGTTTGATAGAAATGGCTCTGTGTGCTTTTAGATCCTGCTGGTTTGGCATAGTTCGGCACCTTGCAGGGCTGGCTCTGTAGCTGCAGCCTGGCATTCCTTCACCTCAATGATCCTTCCCTCTTGGAGCTCTCCATGGTTGGTTCAGGGGCTGGACAGAAGCACCACCATGTCCGAAACCAGAGCTTCCTAAATTGCTCACTTTTCAGGTTTCCAGTCTTTGTTCTCTTAGCTCTCTTGGACAGAGAAGTGGGTTTTGAAACTCCTAGAACAGTTCATACTTCCAGCCTTTTTTTTTTATCCAGCCCTTTTTTTTTGTCATCACTTGACACATTTTTGCAGACAGTCTCTGCGTGCAGCTTAAGCCTCACATAGAAACTGAGCTTGTTTCACCTGCCTTGCCCCCTCCCTGCCTGGTACCTCATCACTGGCTTTGGCTCTGATGTTTGCTGCCCATGGACCACACTCTGGAAGTCCCAGGCTGGGTGAGAGACATCCAGCCTGCCCCACTGCACAGGCTGGTTACCTCTGATTTGGGAACTGCTCAGAGATAGGAGAAAAGCAAGTGGAAACCAAATCTCCAAAGGTGTGAAGTGTCAAGGGAAAGGTTAAACCCACGTTCCTGGAGTGTGGGTTGCTGATAAGTCCTCTGAGAGTTTAACAAATGAAATGGTTCTGGACCAAAATTGAATTTAATTGGAAAAGACTTTCCAGTGGCCTTTTGTTTTTCTTTTCAATTCTAAGTATAGAAAAATGCTTCAAAGTGTTTAAACACCAACACATTTTTTTGATTTGTCTAGGGAAACTGAGGCTGTCTGTTAATTTTTTTTCAATACAAAATTAAACTGGAGGCAAATTTTAATGTTGATTTTCAGATTTACATTTCCAGTGCTGAGAGAACAAAAGCCTTGAAGATGCTTTAGCAGAGGAGTGCTCTGAGACACCACAGCCTCCCTGTGCATCAAAATGTTGGATTTAGAGGAGAGTTCATTTTGGGAGTTTGGTTTAGCCCTTGAGACTTCTGCTGTTGCAGAAGTCAGTAAAGTCATGACCTGCAATATTAGGTCTCAGATTCACTCCACAGAGCTTTGCTCCTATGACAATTTTTTTCTGAAACCCCAGTACTCAGTCCTCCCTAAGTATATTATCTAACATGATGTATCCTGGTGTTCAAAAGTTGAAACAGGTTTGTCTAAATCATGAGCTGCTTTTAAAAAGCAAGAGAATTTCAAGCTCACTGCTAAACCTTTAACAGTCTCTTCTTTCTATTATTCATGATTTCTCTGCTGTTCTCATAAGAGGTTCATGATGATTTTTGATTTTAGAAGACAGTGCTATAAAAAGCAATTAAAAAAGTCAAAATATCAATAGAATTGTGATATATAACCACAAGACTTGGCAATACTTCATTTTCCTTCAAATTTAGTGTCTTCTTCTCATGCACAGGTTTTCTCAGATTTCTTTTGTGTGGAAGCAAGTCTGGAGCTTCAGTTTTACTGGGCATAATATAGAAACAACAAGAGGGGAACAGTGCACCTCTCCTATGATGCGGAAACCTAATTTTTGTCTCAGTCCTTTGATGGGTCAGTGCTAGGTGGATGGAGAAGCTTGCTCTTGTGTTCAGATGGAGGAAAACTGGAATTGGGATATGTAACCTGAGAGCTCTTTTCTGTGAAGAGACAGCAAACATAACTGGAGGCAAATACTCAGAAAAGAGGTAAATAACCTGTGAAGTGTTTAGTCTTTGTCCTGTTTGGTCTGTTTTGTCTATTGATTGTTGTATTACTCTGTCCATTCTTTGTTTTTGCTGCACCCAAAGTGTACCAAACAACACCATTTGTCCCTTTCGTGGTTCCCTCTACGCTTTGGCACTACAGTTTGCAGAACCTCTTGGTGAATAGGATGAGAGACAGATCCATTTTAGTAATTTCTCACCTTATGCCTCTTTCCATGGTCTAAAATGTAGCAGGATCTCATCTCTGGTGTGATTCATAGCCAGGAAGACAAGAACACAGCTGGAGGCTGCAGTGTGCAACAGGTATGAAAAGGAAGGGAAATATTTTATGCTGCTGTTATCACCAAAAATAGATCTGTAAGACCAATGATGGGAACGATCAAGATTAAATACAAGTGAGAGAGACCAGAGGTGTTAGCTTTTGTTAGCTGCAGAGAAAAAAATGTTAGGGACAGATAATCCCAACCTGTGACATGCAGCTTTTATTTTCAATATATCTGAAAACAATAGCATGTAAAAGGAGAATTTCCCACTTCTTCCAGTAACTGCAGAAGCCCAAACCAAGACAAACCACCTGTGACCCTTGGTAGGTCAGACCCGAGCAAGTCTCACCCACTATGTGAGGACAGGGAGAGCCCACCTCACTTGCCCATCACAGGCAGCAACACTGGGTGCATGGGGGTAAAGATTTCTGAGATCCTCCGACTGGGAAAAGTCAGGAGAGCATCGCCGTCACTTCCAGGAGCTGCAACACCAAGGGGAAAAATAAATCACACAAAGCTTAAATAGGAAACTGCAGCTGCTGTCAGATTAAATCTGTTACAAGTGCATTCCAATGCCTCGCTGAACAGTGTTTTATTTCACACCTCAAAATGTGAGGCCCTGTGCCATGGACTTGCTCCTTTTTCCCTATTCCCCCTAGATGACTTAACAAGCTGAAAGTGCAGCTGGAAATTAATACTTCCTGTCTTTTTAAATAATGTGACATTGAAATCCTGGTATTTAATGCGTTGGCATTTAGCATGCCACAATATTTCAGTTACTTTGCAGTGGATGGGGTGCAGAAGTGTTATTACAGCTGTTCTGAAATTCTGACAAAGAGGTGCATTTCTCTCTTCTTTTTTTTTTTTTGTTTCTTTTTTTCTCTACTCTGTCCCACCATAATTGCTTTTTGCTGCATCTCTGAACCGTAACCATGGCGATCTGCCACATTCATCAGAGGACCCTCTTGTTGTTTTGCTTGTGTGAATGTAAGAAGGGGAAAAAACATAAAAAATAGAAAGAAAAAAGAAAGGAGGCATAAAATATTTGCAGAACTTTCCAAAAAAAAGTAGATTTTTCTTTTTTTGATCTCTCCCCCTGTTTTTTTCCTTTTCTTTTCCTAAAGACAGAAGCTGCATTGGAGAAGTGGCCTGGCCAAAATACCAAGGACTTGTTCATAGCCTAAAAAAGGGAGAGGAGGAGTCTGGGTCTGGAGGTGTCACTCTTTGTGGAAAACAGACTTGGATAACTGGAGCTTTCAAGGCATTCCCCCCCTGAAAGGAGGAATTGTTATGTGCGGAAGGAGCAGGAAAGGTTGACCCTTTTCCATTTCTGTCTGATGACAAGCTGGTCATTGTTTGGAGAACAAGTTCATGCAGAACATCGTTACCATAAACTCATGCCATTTATGACTGGGGAAGGAGAAACTGCTTGGATTTGGACAGGAGCTGCCCTTTTCTGGGTTTGCTGGATACATGGTCTGTTCCTCATGCCAAGGGTTGTGAGGAAGGAGAGATGTTGAAACCATTGGCTGTGGTGAGGCAGGCAAGAGGTGAAGAGGAAAGGGAATGTTCTTGCCCTGAAATATTTTCCTATGTCTGACACCTCAGTATACTTCTCTTTGGCTGCTTCAAGGAGCTTTGGAAATCAGCCTGGAGACTTTCATGTCGAGGGACTTGGGCAGTTCATCTTTGCTCCTGTCCTGGAGTTACTTGGAAGGGATAGGAAAGCTGTCTGACATTCAAAGTGTCCTTTGACAAGCTTTGTCCACCCTATCCATCACTGTTGGTGGGCTCTTCAAGACACAAGGAAAGAAAAGCCAGCTGTGGTAGTCACAGTGTTCCCTGTAGTATGGAGCATGGGATATGGCATCATTTCCAGTGTCCAGTCTGTCACATGAGATGGATGGGGATGAGGGTTTGGTAAAACCTGTAAAACCTGGCTGGTTTAGCTATAGAGGGGATTTGTGCCCCTGTAGATGTAACACAGCTAATTTCCATGGAGTAGAAACAACTACCTGACATTATTTTGCTATCCTTCGACATGACAGCCTGGAACAGAGTGATGAAGCAGCTGTGCTCTGGATCCTATGGCAGCACTCTCAGGGTGATTTTGAGAGATTTCCTAAATGTCCTTGCTGTGGCAGTCATCTGCAGCAATATCCAATTGTCTTGTAAAGCAGTAACTCTTGACATAAAGCTTCATCTGAATGAATAATTGCATGTTCCAAGGCTGTAAGTTGTTGTAATCAGGGACTGGGCTTTGTTTTGGCTTTACAGCATTTGGCATAGGGGCTTTGGTGTCTGGAACTTCAGAGCAACTGCAGGCTGGTGCAATTCATCCCCAAGCCCAGTCTGAAACTCCTTCAGTCTTATGTTCACGCCCTGGTAGTGCTCATCAGCAGTGACTGTGGAGCTGTGGCAATTAGGGGAGTTTTCTTCTCCTTCGTTGTTCTCCCTCAGTGAACTTCACCCTCTCTAACTTCCTCAGCAGTGGTTCTGGTGGATCAAAACCTCTGTGTGTGCTGCCAGTGCCCCAGTTCACAGACTGGGGTCTCGGCCCATGCCCAGCCCATGTCAGGGGTTTCTGCCTGCTCGCTGGCCCATGCTGGAGCTGGCCAAAGCAGGGGCACACATCTCTCCTGCCATCAGCACAGAAAGCCTGAAGGAGGCAGAAAGGTTCCTCAGGCAAAGCTACTCACTGACGTGCCTCAGCGTGGGCATTTGCTGGCGAGGCAGAGCCACCAGAGCATTGCTCAGTGACCTGAGAGGTATTTGGTTGGAAAATGTCTGGTTCTGTTCTCGTCTGGGAGCCATTTGATCCGTCCCCAAAGATGCAGCACAGCAAAGGCCCTGGGGCCCTCCCATGGGTGACAATGGATACATTGGGGTCTGCAGAGCAAACCGGGCTGTCTACAAGTCAAAAAGTCTTAGAGACCTATTTGTAGGTGGGATTGTCAATATAGAATAACAAAGCGAAAAGCACTGCGGGCTAAATGTTATCAGTGATTATTTTTAACTTTATTTTTACTGTTTCTGATGTGTTCTTCAATCTGTCTTGTTGATGTTTATTTTTCCGTTTGCTGTAAGGGTCATATGTCATGCCTCCCTTGCATCAGGTGCCATGCAACCATGTACTGTCCTTCCCCCAAACAGTTCACAGAGTCTTTCTCTGGAGATGAGCTCTCACTGGCACTGCAGTCACTGACTTGTACGTGGCCTTTAACAGGACTTTATTTAGAAGGTGTAGGACTCCTTATTTCTCTTACGAATCTCTTAATTGGAGGTAAAACAGGACATAGAAAGCGGAATAACATTTCAAAAGATTTTTCATATTTAAAATTCACAATCAAAATTCCTAATAATTAGCAACACCTCAAAATCCAGAGACTTGGATATTTACTATAGGGAAGCTTATTTGGCCTGGGATTGTTTTCTTGCTTTCTGCCCTTTCTTTCTACATACTTCCTCCACATTCCCTAAAAACCTGGGACCTAAACGGTAAACTTAAAATAGGTTTTCAGATATTTATCAGCCGTAATGTAGGAGTTTCAAAATGCTGAAAATTCCCTGCTGAATTCTGAAGAAGTTTTTATCTATGGAAGAATGCTCTGTATGTTGTTTGCAGGGGACAATCAGAGGACAAAGGTAGAACCTCTTTTATGAGTAGGACCTAAAGTAGCACTTTTAGTAGCACTAAAACCTGTTCCACCGTGTTTGATTAAGGGTTCATTGAGTATATATCTGCAAATGTAGAAACCTACTAGTGAAAATTTATATAAAGTTAAAGCTACTCACTAAATAACTTGAAACAAGGTAAATTAAGTGATGAGTAATAAAAAGTGAAACAGTAACTTTTCACTGAACAACTGTCTTAACTTTTTTTTACAAGGAAAATAGGACGATGCAGGAACTATGGAAGGTCCCACTGGACCGTGCGAGGTCCATCCCAGTAAGCTGCAGGAGCTCTGGGAACACAGCAGCTCATCTCAAGGTTAAACAGCCACAAGATGAGGTGCGCTTTGGAGATAGTTGTGGATGTGATACAAGCCTGAGGTGCCAATTTAAATTTAACTTTTTTCACCTAGAAGTGAGCAATGCCTCGAGTTTTCAGTCTTCTGTGGATGAAAAACAATAAAGAGGTTCTACAGGGATGTGTCTTGGTGGGACTAGGAAGGTGGTCTTTCCATATTGCTAATCTCTGAAGGAATTCCCGTACTATAAGGTAAGTTCTGAGCCGCAAATGATTTTCATTTTTTTCAGCTCTTTTTTGGTTGTTATGGCTGAACACAAAATAGGGCTCAACAGGGCCATTTGGTGGAGCTGCCATAGGCTTGAGCTTTCCACAGAGCAGCACTGCAGCAGCCTGTGAGATGAGCACCACAAACTGTAATGCCAGGCAGAGCAAATGGAACTCAGAGCTGAAAATTAAATATTTTTAATTAAAATCCACATCTGCAAGCCGCTCGCTGAGAGCCAGGGTTTGGCTGCTGAATTCTGCTGCCACGCTGGGATCACCAGTGTCAGAGATGGTAATTCCACAGAGGCAGCCAGCAGATCTCGCTGGTTAATATTTAAAAAGGTGCTGGCGCCTGACAGAAAATGCTTTGTGGAATACCCTATCAGGAATGATTGTATCTGCTCGTGAGTAGTGTCACAAGTGGGGAGCGTAGCTCTCACTTCTGTCGGGGGCAAGCCTGGCCTTTATGCAGGTTCTGAGCTGTCTTGGTGCTCTTTTGATGTGAGGGCCACCATTTGGTGTTATGCCAGCAGTGAGCTCAAAATAAGCCATCCTCAGAGTCCTTCTAAATTGCTCTGACTGCTCTTTCCATGGCCTTGGATAGCATCTTTTGACCATCTCTCTCTTTTTATGCAGGAGGAGGCTGAGGAGAGATGGATAATGTGTTGGTAGGGTTACCAAGCCAGGGGTTTGTCCTTCACACCCCACGTACCCCATGCTGCTGTGGCTCGTGCCCCTCCACTTCCCCCACTGCTGCCTTGGCCACCTCACAGCATCCCCTGAGAAGGGCTTGTGTCTCTGTGTGCTCTGAAGAGGCACTCTGGGGCTGAAAACACATGCCAGGGAAGATTTCATTTCACCATCTTTTTTTGTTTTTAACAGAATCACCAAATCATTCTCACGCCATCCTTCCTTATGCAGCTACAGAGGCAAGGGACAGCTGAGGAGGAGTTAATTACATTCCTCTGCACCTCTCTGTCTATGTTATAGGCCATAAGAGAACAGGTTTGAAGCCTGTTAGCAATGATTTCAAAGCCGGAGAGTAGAGCAGCATATTCATAACTGGTTAATATGCCTCAGCTCTCATCAGCATTTAGCAACCCCCTACCCTGCCTTTACTGCTGTGTTGATTTTCTCTGTAAGTGGATCTAATAGTATGTTTTTAATGGAAAACAAACAGCAACAAAACCTGTATCCTAATATCTTTTATCAGGAGAGGAATAATGTCAAGTGGCAGATTAAGAAAAACATGCCAGAAATATTTAGAAAGGCTTTGGGAAAGAGAAAAGTTAGTTTTCTGTTCAGTTCTTAAATTTCAGGTTCGTTGTTTAGGTTTGTGTCTGCTTAAATGGAGAAACACGAGTGGTAAGAGAGAGATGAGAATCTACAGACTTCAGACATGAAGATCTCTGCAAGACAAAAGCTTGTCACCCTCATATGTCTTCCTGATCAGCTGGGAAACAGGACTTAATCAGCTGAGACAGTCTGAGCAAACTCAGATAACAAAGGGTTATCGTTCAGCTTTCTCTGAAAGTGGCCAGATTAATACTTAATTCTGTTGAACAAGGAGTGAAGTTTGGAGAAGCCAGCCTGCCTTGGAGAAGGGAGGCTGTCGGTGCTACAGAGCAGGTGATGAAACACGAATGGTCAGGTTCACTTTTGTTTAAAATCAATTTCATTTGCTCTAACACAACATGGTTGTATTTGTATTTTCTGTAATGGCTGGGAATAATTAATTCTCTTTTGATTTAACAGATCTCGCACTCTCTCGTCACTCTAAAGAAACCTCCGAATTTTATAAAAAAATTACTTTGACACCAAATTAACTCAAGGTTTTAAACCAGTTGTCAGTGTGCCTTTAAGTCAAATCCTCTTTCCACTTATAGCACAGACGCATGAAAGAGGAGGCTGCTGTTCCTCCACGAGCACGGGGGAAGATTGAGTTGTGTGTGGGAGGACAGAACAGGAGAATACTCCAGTTACTTGGGCCACTCCTCCAGCAAAATTAATAAGTATTGTTAGAAAGTACTTTGCAGGGTAAAAAAAAAATTAATCTCCTAAGCGTAGTCGAATGATGGGGCTGAGCTGGCAATAATAAAAATTAAGGGGAAAAGAATTGAAAAAAGTTGGCTAATTTTCTCTACCATTCAGACTTATTCTGGGGAAACAGGAGATAGCGCTTTTGTGGCTGTTTCCAAACTGGATAAATCACCCAATCTACAAGCCATAACAAATCTTTCTTCTGTTCCAGCTCTTTCTGAAATTATTTTTCCTCCAGAGAGGGAGGATTGCAGCCCCAAACTTGATTCTGAAGGGTCCGGGATATTCAAGCCCTCAAAGGTCATTCAGACACAAACTAAGACAGACCATCTAGCAAGCATGCGGGGATTGAGTTCAAAATCAAATCTAAGTACTACAAATACCCAGAAGAATTTTCTTTCCATTTTCTATTTTGCCCCATCACTCATATATTGTACTATTGAGTTATCTAAAGAAATAAAACATGTTTATGTCATCTAGGTATATTCAACAAACTTTATTCCTCTCTCAAGAGTTCATCCATCAGTTGCAGCCTCTATCTAAGCTGGCGACATGTGGATCTGTAAGTATATCACTGCATCTTTCTACATCCTGTTCATTATGATGGCTGATCAGCAATTTGTGCTCAAAGAAAGGCACAAACTGGACCCAGACAAACCCCACTGGCCTGTCAGAAGACAAAAAGGGTGAGGAGGGGATAAATCCTTTTTGCTCTTCAGAAGTAACCACAGAAACCTGATGCATAAGATAAATACAATGCAAATAAAGAGGAATCCAGTCTGCTTTCAGCCCTGTGGGGTTATACGGACATGCAGGGTTCATGTCTCCTTGGCAATACAGCCCCTTTCAAAGGCTTATCAAATTTCAGTTCAGATTCCCTTCTGTTTAATTTTAGAAAATGATAACAGTGTTTCAATACTCAAATAATAAATACTCATGTTGTTTTGTTTTCATGGTAAGATTATTCATGGTCGATCTGTAATTAACTGATCTAGTTCAAATAGTGTCCTTCAAATTACGTAATCTTTCTTTTCTGTTCCCCTGGTCTCACCATCCTGAACCCTGAATGCATTTCAGAAGCGTCATCATAACCTCTTTTTAATCTTTAGGTGTTTAAATAAGACAAAGTCCTTTAACCTCTTCATAGAGGAGCCAGGACTTTCCTGTCAAATATTTATACCCTACACTGCACTTGTCCTAGTAAGGTGTCTGTTCTTAAATACCAGAACTAGATGAAATATTTCCACAAGTTTTTATCAAAGTTTTGAGCATTGATAGCTATGTATCAAAAACACCTCTCCTAACACAGCCTAGACATTCCCTGGCTGACCAATAAACCAGATTCTTTCTTTCCTTTGTGGCACTTATTGAAGTACCTGTTTCCAAGGCTTTGACATCTCTTTCCAGGACTTGGTGAATGTTTGGAAGAGCACAGATACGACAATTCCAGACTGAGGAAGCCAGAGCTTTGATTGTTGATCTTTGCTTGTTGCCTGTTGGTGAAATCTTAATACTCCATTTCTTCTTGGCGTCTCTTCAGCCATTTTCTGCACGACTTGTGCTCCAAGCAGAGCAGGGCTTGTTTCTGTGCCTCGACAGAACTGGTAAGGTGAATACAAGTCCCATGATCATGGTGATAATAGTAATAATAATAGTAATAATACCTGCATGATAGTCTAGGTGACCCCCTCTTAGCCTGTCTTCCTCACGTGTTTCCAAATCAGCAGATGAAAAGGGATTTGCAAACGCAATGAGAGCATTAGCCATGCTCTAAGCATCCTTTGCTACTGAGTTGTGCAAAATTACAAATCAAATTTGTGTTGCCTATCAGGTTTCCTAAGAGCCACTACACGAGTTGAAGAAAATTGTGGGGACTGTGGGAATTGCTGAGGTGGTGCTTCAGCAGCTCCAGGGTGGTTCCCTGTGTGTGATCAGGTCAGACCAGTGGAGACTGTCCTAAGTTATAATTCCTTTTTAGATCAATGATCATATTTTGATATGAAGAATGCAATTATGAATAGTTTATAAACTGTTAGTAAATTATTAATAGAGAAGAATACTCAAGTCATGAATAACATGTTATAGATTATTTAAAGCTCATCAGTTCTGGTAGTGTAGATGAATATAAACCTAGCTAATAAGCACAATATCGAACAGCCCATAACTATCGATTTACTCATCATTAATATATCTATTACTATCTTATTAATGTGTTCACTATTTATGTGGTTGCTCTAACAGTAAATTAATCTAAACTGATTTCTTTTTAAAGAATCATTTGGAAAAGTCCTTCTTCTGCATTCTGAATTTGGAATTTGTTGAAGAATACATATAAGAACCTTTTTGTCCCCATAGTAAATTAAAAATATGTGATTGTTTATAATGGCTACCCAAAAGGTGGTATTTCCTCTGCCACTGCTATTAAAAACCCTTTCCATAAACTAATCGAATTAATGTGTGGACAAGGAAGAAAATTAAAATAATTATGTTGATCTAGGGCTTTGAAAAGAAAAAAAGTTGACAAGCAGAAGTTATCAGGCCTGTTGGAAGTGTGGTCCATGTGTGAGTACCTTGATGAGATGGGTGGGATCTACAGCTCTGGTTGTACATAACATTTTCTTAGCACAGCTCCAGGGATAACACTGAGGAAGGGGTTGGTAGAGTGAATATCAGGAAGCATTTCCTGGCAGTGAGGTCTATCGGATGGTGGAATGATCTCCCTGGAGAAATGGAGGAAGTCCTGTTGCTAGAGTCAATTAAAGGCTAGTCTAGACAAACCCTCCATTAGGATATTCTCCCAAGGAGCACCCTTGTAGACGGGAAGGGAAATGACATGAGGGATGAGAAAATGACCTCATCAATCTCTGTCGCCTTTAAAATGCAGAGGCTGTGTTGGTGTTGGCTACCACTCTACAGAGGATGCCAATAAAGATATTAATCGTCGAGATGGTTTTGTACGGCTGGGAAGGAGACAGTAAATGTCAGTGACTCATAAGAACGCACAAAAAGGTCCCTCTGACGTGTCTTCTGGTCACTATTTTTGTGGTGAGGTCTGTATAATAATCAGCTGAGCACATGGGAAAAACTGTTTGGTCCATTAACAGTGCCCAATCAGGTAGTGTTTGAATTTCATCATCATCTTAAAAGATAACAACAGAGATTAAATTGCAGTACACCTAAAAACATTGGAGCGTCATCCGCTGGAGACAGTCATCTTGGCTCCATCCACGGCTGCATTCCTCTAGAACTAATGCTGTAACACAATCAATAAAAGGAGCTCAACTCCACCTGGGTAATGGCAGAGGGCTTTGTTTTTTGTCTCCTGACAGATCTGGGCCCTGTGGCCTGTGGCAGCATAGGCAGCTGTTTGGTAGTCCTTGCTGCCACAAAGCTGCCACCCCGGTGGAAGGGCTGGTACGTGGGACGCCCACCAGCAGAAGGTTGCTGGCAGAGCAGGAGGGCTCTAAGGACATCTCTGCCCTCTCCATGCTGGTGTCTGGCAGATGGGACACAATCAAGGATCCCGTCTGCCTGCCTGGCGGCGAGGTATTGGAGCAGCTCCCTGTTGCCTTTGCAGGCACCATAAATGTGATCAGATTTAGGGGCTGCTCCAATTTATACAGCATTGGCACCTCCAAGACAGCTGGAAAACAAGAGTGGCTTTAAAACATCGCAGGGATGCACCAAATAAGTGTTTAGCTCAAAAACTGGCCCTATGCTTTGTGCAGACTGACAAGGGTCTGTCAACCTCTACCTGTGCAGAAGAACAGGGAGGAGATAAT
This sequence comes from Mystacornis crossleyi, assembly GCA_013400655.1. Taxonomy (NCBI): domain Eukaryota; kingdom Metazoa; phylum Chordata; class Aves; order Passeriformes; family Timaliidae; genus Mystacornis; species Mystacornis crossleyi. Next base: position 96,574 of record VYZQ01018728.1, read on the forward strand.
GATGGTTTTTACCTTGCTAAGGTAGGAATTATTTTCATCCTGTGCAATAAAATCTTAATGGTGTACACGCAAGGCACAACTGCACAATTTATCTCATAGTCAGAATGTTATGCTGAAAATTATGTTTTAGTTAGCAAAGCACACAGCAATTCTCCTCTTGTCCAACAGCTAGAAGTCCTGAAAAACCAGGTAGGGAAGGCAGCCTGGGAGTAATTTTCTTCCTCTCACAAGACATAAATTGCTTTTGGCTGTTTGTTTGTTTGTTTTAGGTATTTATTTATTTTTTTAAGTGAGTTTCCAAGGTCATTAAAAATGAATGTAGGCCTTTAAATTTCTAAATACCAGAGGAGCTCCCATTAGCTTTCATCCTCCTGTCAGTGTCTTTTTCGGGAATATTGAAGCCACAGATGCGGAGGAAATGCGCCCTGTCGGTAGATAACGCCTGACTGGCCTCTGACCCTGGGGTTAAACTGCTGTCTGGGCTGTGCGGACCAGTATCCCCCTTCCCAGGGATGGAAAGCTGCCAGCCAGCTGTCAGCATGCCAGGGCATTGCATCCAGCACAGGGACATGACGATACGATATCTTTTTAATGTCCATGCCTTTCATGCCCCTCTGCATTCGCAGGGACGGTGGGGATCGTGTGAGCCGGTGCTGAGCCTCCCATCAGTTGTGTTTTCATAGCTGCCAACTAAATCTGATTAGTTTGTCTGCTTTCCCGGGAAAGTAAATCTGCTGTTTATCGCCGGGTCCATCAAATCCTGGTTATTTCGACTGATGCTTGCTAAGGCATATTATTATTTATTTTCCTTATTGTGCAATAGCCACAAGGATTTTTACAGTCTGTTGAATTATAGGTAAATGGATGGTTTATCAAGCTAATACAATGAGACTGGTAGGGCAGAGCCAGGCTCTCTGAGCCTCTGGTGCAATAAGGGAAGGGACAGAATGACAGAGATTCATGTAGCTTTGATTTGGTCGTGATGGCACCGAGGAGGGAAGAGTGATTGTTGTTGTTGGAGCTGGACAAGCTGCCAAAGTGGTTTTTGAGGGGTCTCTGACTGCCCTGCTTGCTGCAGTCCCCCCCATACCCTGCTGCAGGACAGCTTCTGCCTGAAATCTATAACCAGAACATGCCCGTCCCAAAGTCTGGGTATGCTACAGCTTCACTACCACCACCTCAAGCTGGCTTGGGTTGGGTGTCAGGGAATGGGGGACACTTTCCTTCCAGTCCATTATCACAATGGTGTTTGCTGCTGCTCTGGTGGCTCGGCTCCTCCCTGTTCCTCGCTGCTCCAGCAGTGTTTGCACTTGCAATAATACTGTGAGTTTAGAGATGGGAAGTTGAGTTTAACTGACTTGCCCCCAGACATACACCAAGACTGTGCAGAGCAAAGGACTGAACTGGGGAAACTTAAATCCTGAGCTCACCCCTGCCCGTCCCCACACCATCCTCCTTCCTCCAACCTGAGATGGAAAAGAGAGGTCATGACCAGGCATGCTTTAAAGCACAGCAAATAAGTAAGAGTAGACATGGGACTGATCAGCTTCCAAACAGGATCTTCCTACCTAAAATACATCCGGCAGTTCAGGTGCAGAAAAGACTCATCATTTCCCTCTATATTATATTTATACTCAGCTGCTGCCTACCCCAGATGTGCTTGCATCTTTGGTGGGTGAAATGACTCCTGAGAGGACACAATCTAGACAGTTTTATTAGAGCCTGTTTTCCTGCACTTGGAGATCCCCAAGCTTTGACTCAGAACTGGTTCTCAGTGGGATGCAATAGGGTCTTTCAGGAACACACATGAACAGAGTGCTCATCAGTCACTTGGGCAGGATACTTTGCTCTCAGTGTAGAAGCTCCTAGTATTTGTTTTTATCTTTCTAAAAATTGTTTAGAACGTGGGTTTAAAAAGAAATATATATATATATTTTCACATTGTTACCGTAAATTAATTTTTATGAAGAAAACCCCAGAAGTTATTTTTAATTTGGAAGTAAAACAGTGAATACCACAGTAAAGCTTAGCAGGTTCATAAGAGATCCTTTCCTCAGGTGATAAAGGCTTATGGTTAGTCTCAGTTTGAATCTTGACTTTATAGGCTTAGAGAGAAATTGGAAAATCAAACTCAGAATACAGCAAGTGAAGAACTTTTGGTTAGCAGAGTCTCTGGTAAGAACATGGAGGAGAGCACAAATACAAGTTACTCTGATTTGGGTGTAAATCAGTGCATTTGACTTAAACTCAGCATTGTTTAAGCTTCCTCCAAACATCCCTTCCACACCAAAACCCCTCACATCTCAAAGTATTCAGTCCTATGCTTAAAACACATATAGGCTTGGGAGAGCACATCTGCTGGCAGCAGCAGCAGCTGCTGTACAAAAGCATCCTCTGCTTGCTTTCATCTCCTTCCTAATGGAAAGGAAAATGGAGCATAAAGATATTCTGCAGAAGGTTAAGTGCTCCTGTCGAAATGCGGTGGGTTTGGAGAAGTCAGTGAAGCAAAGCAGGATTGGGGCGGTGGAGAGGGCAGGGGGGGGCCTGGAGGGGATGCACTGGGTTCTGTTGTTTGGCTGCAGATGTGCTATTCCAATTAACTTGAAAGCGGGAATGTGAGGGGCGAGCGGGAGGGAAGGTGAGGAAGCGTTTTTATGGCAGGAGGTGAAGTCTACACCACAGACAGTGATGGAGATGGCCCTTCTGGTCTCTCTGAGGTCATCTGGTTTTATGTGAGGCGAGAGGTGCAAAACCGGTGCATGAAACCCAAACAGGAAGGGTCTGAATGGCACATGTGGAAGAGCTTAAGAGGCACATGTTTGACCCAGGGCTTGGATTGCTCATCACCGAGCAGCCCTGTAATTACAGGCTTTGCTGGACAGTCACTATAGAGAGTTACAGGATAAGCCACTTGCCTTAATTTGATGATAAGCAATGCAGTTTGACTGTGTTTGGTTGTCAGGGTCTTTGGGCTTGTTGAGTGGATGGATAGCATTAGGATGTAGATAGAGGAAAAGATATTTAAAACATTCCTGCTGGATTTCAACACTGAAGGTACCTATAATTGCACTGTGGTGAGAGTCTGGTGAGTTAATCAGCATTCCAGGCTGAAAAAGAGGAGGGAAGGAAGTGCGTGTGTATGGGGAGGACATGATAATACTGAGAATAAAAGTTAATTAAAAAATAAAATCAAGAGAAATGTGTCTCTAAGGCCACTTCTTTTGCAGAGACCACCTGTCAAACACTTCCCTGTCTATAAAATCCAAGATTGGCTTCCAATCTACTCTGCAGTTCTTTAATTTTTAATGCCCCTCCCCTGGTCTCACAGGTGGCTATTACAGACAGAAGCTGTCGCCTGTATAGATACAGATGTGTGTAATGCATGCACTGAACATGAGTGCTCAGGATTCGGGAACTGACACCAGCCGGGAGCAGGAGCTGCCAGAGGAGGTTGTTAAGCTACAGAGAGCAAAGTGTCTCAGCGTTGTTAGGGACTGCCACGTCTCTTCTTCCTTCTTCTTTTTTTCTTGCCTCTCCAAAATGTCATCTTGGACAATTTGAATTGACAACAGCACTAGATGGTGCACTGGAGGCAGGGAATTCAAGGTGTGGGTTGTGTATGGGATTTTGAGGTAAGAACTGCTGGTTTTAATCCAAGCCTCCTCTGTGTTCCAATCCTCGGCTTCCCTGTTGCCACAATTCCAGGTAAAAAAGGAAGGAGTCATAATTCTTTACCTGACTCACAGGGGTGTTGTGAGGCTCAGTTAGTTAATTATAGTAAAGCTTCTGAATAATAATCATAATAACACTTAGAAAATGAAAAGCGAGTATTATTATCGTTAAAGTAATGACAAGGCACCCTGCTGAAGGAAGCAAATATAATGCTGATTATTAAAATCATTTGTATTTAGTGGCAAATGTAGCTGCTGCTTTATAAACTCAGAGATGTAATCTTGTCCCCAAGCCATAACAATAAGTAATTCCAAGTGCTTTGTTGTTAGGCTTCTCAGGATATAGGAACAAACAGGTACCTTCAGTCAGAAGGGATTTTATTTTAAGACTTAGAACAGTGGAAGAAAAGAGAGGAAAACCAACATCTTGCTGAGATGAGGGGCCAAAGGGGGGTGTTTTATCTGAGCACTCGCTGGCTGTTCTGCCCCCTCCTACTGGTGCCAGTAAGCCCCAGGAACAAGGGGTGAATCTGGGAGAGGCTGCAATGAGAGTGGAAAGAGAAGGGGAAGTTTGAGTTTGGAGGAGATCTGAAGCCAAGATTTTGGAACAAATGGCGCACCCTAATTATTGTCACCACACCCAGTGTAAACTCTCAGATCTGTTATTGTGCATACAGCTCATGTACCTCGGCTTTTATACCTGTCACCACCCTTGAGATCACAGTGCCACAGCCTGTCTTCTCTGGCTCCTCTTTTCTTTCTCACGTTCATGTTTCTTTCTCCCAGAAAACTTCCCTATCTTGCCCAGGGTGTAGCAGGAATATGGCCAAAAGCTGCCAGTGTCTAAACACAGTGGTGATGGGATGAGGAAAAAAAGGAGAGTTTGGGTTAAATCTAGAGAGTGGAAAAAAAAAACTTGTGATTTTGAAGTAAACATCAATCTTTTGGGTAGCACTAATTTTTTTCTTCCTTTTTTTTTTTTTTTTTGCCATTTAACTGCAATTTAAGATCTGAGCAACTGGAAGGGGCCAGTCAAAAAGTCATTGCTGTCAGCTGCCTCCTGGAAAAAACGCCTGTTCCCATCAGAAATAACACCACTGCAGCTGGTCATAGCTGGCTGACACTACAGATGTCATCTCAGAAAAGGGTAAAAATATTGAACGGGTCTCTGGAGGTTCTTGTCACTCTCCAAACGTGCTCTGGCTGAGTCCTGCTTTAAAACAAACAGTAAAATCTGCAGAGTCACTGTTTTCCTTCTATATTTTGCGTTGATAGATGGGCTCAGTTACTAGGGCTATTAATCCAGCAATTTTTTGGAACATAAAATTAATTTTGGGGGGAAATAAACTACATAAATAAAATGAGTATAATTGGATATCACTCTGGTTCCATTGATTCTAGGGCTGTAAATTGCACTTGATGTTCATGGTGTCAGGCTCTGAGGTCTTTAATTCTGTTCCTTAAGGATGACTTATGCAGTCAGGGGTGAGTGTTTGCTTCAGCAAGTTTGACTATCTCAAGGGGATCCCAAATTTGCTATAAAGGAAAAGGACTTGCTTGTTAATACAAACTATTTCCTTCTGGGTTGTAATATTTCGCCTTAAAGCTGGGGTTTGATCCCAGGAATGGTTATTATTCATATAAATCTAACGCATGTGAATGTGGAATAAATAATCAGGTTGGCATTCAGGTATTTGTATTTTACTCTTGGTTGTGTTGCAGTTGAGGCTGCATTGAACGCTTAGTCCTGCGACCGCACATCTCTACTGCCAAGGTATTTTGTGGCCAGTTTTGAAGAGTTGAGTTATAACCATTTTCATATTGTGGGTTATTAATGCATATATTTCTGGTTGTGAGCCTTCAAGATCACAAATATGGCAAGTGTAAGGCCAGAATAAGCTTTGCAATACCTTGGGCAACTCTTCTCTCATACTAGGAACCTGCAAGTAAGGTAGGAAGGGCAAGTTTTGAGGCACAGCAATTCATTGCCATGACTGCAGCATACTTAGACAGCCCTGAGGGCTCTCAAGAATAGAAGATACATTAGATATATGAATTTCCTTTACTTCTTATGAGGTCTTATCTTGTGTGGAAGAGAAACAGAATCCATGGAGGTCTCCCTTCTGGTCCAGTTTGACAGAGGCACTTAGGACCTCTTCAATCCTTCACTTTCTTTGTTTAATTTATTATACTGTCATGTATAAACATCTTCAGGAAAATATTAATTAGAGTCTGTGTTCCTTGACAACTAACTCCAAATGGATTAAATATGCTTTACTCGAAGAAGCAAAGAGGTGTTGATTAAGAGAAATTGAATTGTATCCCTGAGATAATTTTCTGTCTCTGTCTAGAGAATATAGGCAACACCAGTGCTTGGAGAAGAAATGGAGACACTACACAAGTATCTCAAAAATAATAGTCAAGACATACATATTAATTGATTTAATGTAAAAAAGCTTGATGCAAACTTGTGCTGAGACTTTAAATTGAGGTCTTGACCATTCTCTGTGGTCACTAGAGGATCCTTCAAGAATGGGAACGACCTGGCAATTTCCAGTTTGGATAATTATGTTCTGCTTCCTTAATGTTTCCCATGCCCTTTCAATTAGTATGGTAATCATCTCTACTTTGCGACCTACACTGATGTGTAAGTGATGGTACACGATGTTAAATAGCTGCTATGCTCCACCCCAGAATCCACTGTTTTCCAGGGGTGATGCCAGAGTGGGAGAGCTTTGTCATCTGGTGGAACCAGGAAAGTGAGGGGCTCCAGGGGTGGAGTCAGAGCTGCCCTGTCTCTGTAAGCTGTTTCAGAAATTCTCCTGAATGACAAGTCTAAAATGTGCAGGAGATTTCACTTTAAGGAAAAAAAGGGACAAATACATGAGTGTGGAAAGGAGGAGAGAGTCATTAAATGCAGTAAAATAACAGCAGGTGAGGAAACCTCGGCTGCAGCTCAGGGGTGAATTTTTAGTACGTCTGGTGCGGTCCATCAAGCAGCTGTGGAGGAATGAAGAGGTGCTGCAGCTCCTCTCTCCCTGACAGTGTGATTTAAAGAACTGCTCTTTGCTGGCTTGGCCTTGTGCCTTTCAGTTGCCTTGAAAGGGAGAGAACCGTGTCTCTGCTCCCTCACTGGCATTTGTCTTAAAAATAATTTTTAAAAGTAAGAAAAACAAGGCAGTGTGTGGTTGTGTGTATGGGAGTTTTCCACACTGAACCCCCTGGTCAGCCACTGAGTAACAAGACAAAAGGAATATTTCACTGGGCTTCACATGATTTGTTTACATTCCCCTTAACGGTAAAGAATTTTTTAGACCAGTGTTGCACCTTGTAGCAGAGCATGACAGCAGTCCCAGCTGCTTTTTGGGTAGCAGAGTTTCCTTGCAAGGGGTGTGTTGCTATTTTCTATGTTTTTTGATACGCAGCCCAGATGAAGTCTTTGAAGGAGTATCTGTCTTTTGCTAACAGCCATCATTTTTATATAAAGTCGGAGGTATTCATATTATGTCTTCATCTTCTATATCTCAACTAGTAACAATATCACAACTACTCCCTCCTGACAACTATATTCATTTCTCATTAAAGATATTTCATGTTTTATTCAGGAATTTAAATGAAGCTATCAGAGCCTGTAATAGCAACAGTTTGGGATAATTGTATCTCATTGATGGCAGCCTCAAGAGTTCTAATTAATATATATTTAGCTCCCTGGTTGTCTTTAGACCAAACGCCTCAATATGAAAGACAGGGAGAGGCGATAAGGGGAGGGGGAAGGGAACAGACTCCAAAATAACAGCCCCTTTTGAAATTTGGATAGGAAAATCTGTGTGGTAAGAAGAAACAGCATGTTTTGGGATTCTTTCTGTTTTTCCCCCCCTGTTGAATCCAAAATAACTTCTGAGTTATAGAGTCCTTCCCAAGAAAACGAAATACAAAAACCTAGGTTTGCTGCCCACTTGTTTGTGGGGAAAGAAGGATGACAAATATGTATTTTTCTCCTCCAACCATACACCTGGTATCCAAGTTCAGCTTATCAGTGGTCTCTGCTTTTATTAGCTCTTTCCCTGCCTCCTCCAGCCAGAGTGCTCCATTCAAAATTGCTCGGTTTCAGAGATATGATCTGCAATGCAAACAGGCTCTCATTACACTTTTTCATACTAAAAAAAAAAAATCTTACTTTCGTGTGTGCCTGATTAGCCCTCACCATACAGCTCTCAATTTTCTTATCCCCTTTGGGCTTTTTATTCCTTTCCTCTCTTTCCTTCAACACTACCTTTCTCTCTGTTGTATGAAATGAGCTAAAAAAAGATTTGGGGAGGGGGTATTATTCTGTCATTGGAATTCATAGCACTTGTATTCACTTACAAGCCTGAACTATTTTCTCAAATCACTTCAGTCTCTGTGACTTTCTCAGGCTGTAGTTTATAAATCACTTTTGTGGTACACTATCTAGAGGGGATCAAGACCCCTGGAAGCTTGAGTCATATTGAATTGCATTGTGTAACGGAGAGTCATTAGGAGTTTACAGTCAGGGGGAAAAAAGAAGTCTTATAAATAGGCTAATTCAACTGGCACTTATATGTTTTAAAGGCATTATTGAGGAAGCAGGATGGTAGTATTATTTGCTCCCAATTTTGCTCTCATCAGCAGCAGCTAAGGGTGGCTCTTGAATAGGACAGGAATAGAGATTTTATAGACCTCCAGCTTTAAAACCTCTATTTTCCCCCCTTTATTATTTAAGCAAGTACTAAGGACTGTTTAGAGGTTTATTTAAATGGCTTCCATGCTGGAAGATAATCCAGCCTATACTGGCTCAAATTGCTTCAGTTTCTCCTGAATAAGAGCTTCTCTTCTCTTATTTTACAGATTTTTTAAAAGGTATTAATTTAAGAGAAATATATTGTGCAGAACAGGGGCTTTCTGACAGTAAAAGGATTTTCCGCAAGAGGGTTATGCA
>VYZQ01018728.1:117092-128518 GCA_013400655.1 Mystacornis crossleyi
AGCATCTCATTCATCCCCTGAAGTGTAATCTCTTGAGAACTCAGAAATACACTATAACCTGAAAAAACTCTTTGTTTTGAAGGATAAGAAATAATGGACTGCTTACACAGTAGGTAAAAGGTAGGATTTTGTCTTGAATTAGTGTCAGCTTTTACTAGGACATGGGGTTTTAGATGTATTTCTGAGCTAGACATGTGTTACTATGCTGCGTGTGTGTTCTCTGCTGCTGCAGATCGATTACTACACGGAGTCCGTCTGTCTTGGGGTCCACTTTCCAGCACCAGAGAATTTTGAGCCTGATTTTGATTTTTTTTTACACCACTGTTCTAAATCAGACAGTTGCTCTCAGCAGGATGATTGATCACCAGCATGAAGCAGACACGGGTTAGATGGACCTCATGCACTTTGAATTTCAGGAAGGGATCAAATTTTGCTTCCCAACTTTCACCTTTGGTTTATAGGCAAGCAGTATTTAGCTTTTCAAAGGAAAACAGTTGGAGGAAGGCTATATGGGGGACAAAATGCATCTAGGCTGTGTTCTGCCTGTGAATTTACAGGCTGCTGTGCTAGGCATCCAGCTCTTTGTACTAACAGGAGTGCTAATATGATGTATTAAATGTCACACCAGCATCGCTGGGTATGCATATCTCTTCTGTTGTACTGCCTGTTTATGCTTATTCAGCTCTTTGAATAATTTAACACATTTCATACTCCAAATTACCCACAACAGTTTGACGGGGCTGCTGGCAGTTTACTTGAAACACTCAGTGTTAGGTCAAAGTAGGGCCCAAGCATCTGCTAAATAGAAGGACATTTCATACTTAGCAAAGCATAATTAGATGTATTCCTGCACACTTTTCTTTTAAAAAATAGGTAAATCCATGCTAATCCCAGGGATACCATAGAAATAAGGGGCTGTACTGAATGCTGCTACTTAGAGCCCAACACCAGCAATGGTTGGGACTGAAGAAAAATAATTCTGGAGACCAGTAGATGTTGAGGGCAGACAAAACTAAGCAGAATAGCACAGCTATGTCAGTATGTCACCCATGCAGTTTCAGAGCAGAGGGACTGATTGCCTTGGTGCAATTAGGCTGGAATTAGGGATTTGGGAAGCTTCATCCCCAGCAGTGCAATATTCTTCATGCAGTTGTCAGAAACTTGACCAAGAGTAACAATCCTCTGACTGGATAATGAACCTGGAGCTCATGGAGCAAGCACACGGTGCCCTGCACTCCTCCATCCCCTGTGCTGCTGGAAACAGACACAAGAAGTACCCATTTTGGGCATACACGGTGAATTCTCTCTCAAGTCTCACCTTTCCCTATCCTTAATTAGCTCAGGCTCTTGCACTGAGAACATTTGAGCTGGATGGGTATAGAAGAGAGGTGGGAATAAAGAAAATGGGGCATGATCCTTGGCTGGACAGCTGGGGCTGGGAATTCTGCTCAGGATTAATGCAAGTGGTGACCCATAAGGTGCTGCTGCTGTGTAGAGTAAATTAGGAAGGAGACACAGAGCTGAGAGAGACAAAGTACGTGGTGCTTCATAGGTGTGCCTTTCTGGGACTGAGGTGTGTTTAGCCACTAGGGCTGTCATCTCTTTGTGTTTTTATTTTGAGGAAGACGCAGAACGAGCATTGCTTTCTGAGCAGTGTCTGTTTGCGTTTTGGTGGGGTGAGGCTGTGTGGTGTCCACACTGGACCGTTTTCACTTGACAGAGCTAGCCCAGCAGGAGATCAGTGGCCTTGGCATAGTGCTGCTCAAAATAGTTTTGGCAGGAGGTTTGGAACTGCTGGATGCATGTGGCTCTGAGACATGAGGCAGCAGGCAGGGGCTGGGAGGAGGACTGATCTCCCCCAGGGCCACCCAACTCTCCATCAGCACCTCTCCACACTCCTCTGCTCAGACAGAAACCAGAGAAGGGACAGGATAGCAAAAAAAAAGAGTGTTTTCAATTAAGACTTAAAAATCTCATCCCTCACAGTGCATCAAGTGGGAGGAATCTCTCCCCAGCCTGGCGGCTCACCCAGGGCTCCACAAAGTGATGATGCAGGGCACAGTCAGCGGAGATATTTGCAAAGTGACAGCAGGGCTCTGATTGAGTGAACCTCCCAGGTCCAAAGCCCCACACTGCTCGGGAGGATATGCTGAAAATCTTTCTCAGGGATTTGCACATCCTTACAACAACTAAGGGTCTGTAATGAAATGTTTGCTTATCATCCATTTAACCCGCTTCGAAGCAGGCTGAGCCTGCATGGTAACCTCAGGTCAAAACTATTTTGGATAGCTGAAACTCATGATAAACACATGCTTTTGAAGGTTAGAAAGCCATCAGTGGGAGACATCAGATTCGCTTCTTTATTATTAGAAGGGGAGAAAATCCAGGAGTGTTCAGAGCAGCAAGTTTTGTATAAAACATGAAAAGCAGATGGGGGGAGGTGGCAGAAGGAAGGAGGAATCTTTTTTGATACCAAACAACATTGCTTCTGCAGCAAATCCTTTTTCCTTTTAATTTAAGATTGTGCTTGAAATAAGGAGCCAGCTGCACCCGGGGGGAGCAGAGGGCAGCCTGTCCTTTTGGGTGCTTGATTGGCTCTTTCGTGTGTACCTGATAATTACTGGAGCTGGTAGGAATCCAGTTGTGCTACTTGAACACGCACTGAGCAGCTTCGTATCCACAGCAGCCCTGTTTGGTCTGAGATCTCCAAAAGTGGGAGAGAAGATTGTCACAGAGCACAAGTCTTTACTGATAAGCAAGTTATGACCTTGCCTAAACTTCACTCCAGCTGGATCTGCTAATGGTCTGTGCCCACTGAAGGGCTTTCAGCTGTATTAAGCAAGTTAGATTAAGGCGTTTCACTTAGAAAATACATCTTTATTTCTCAGGTCCAGATAGAAATCCTGCTACTCCCTCTGTGATATGGGAGGAGTCCCAAAGCATAATCTCGAGTTCAGTCTCACGGACATTCCTTTTAACATCATTATCAAAGTCCTGGACTGATGAGTGAGATGAGGGGAGATGGGGGCCTCTCTTCACACATGCTTGCTCTGAGCCACAGCTGACTGCCTGAGCACTGCCCAGGGAAATCAGAAACACTTTCATTGCTTTTTGAGACAAATCTTCATCGATGTGTGCACGTGTGCCTGCATACACACACACACACACACGCACACAGGCAAAAGGCAAAGTTTCATCCCTCAGAATTGCAATCCTTTGAAGCCACCTGTTTCTGAACAGTTTTCTGTATAATGAGCAGAGCTCTGTGCTGTAACTTTTCCCTTTGTCTCCAGTGCCAGCTGTATAATTCCCAACCCAAGAAACATTGCACCCTTGCAGAACTTCTGCCTCAGTCCGACAGTGCTGTTGTACTGGGTTTTCTGCCATAGCAGCCGCCTACAGGAATGATCAGCAAAGTGATGGCAAAGGACGATTCTTCCACTGGGAGGACTCCGCATTTCCTCTCTTCCCAGGACCTCCACGCTGAGTGGGCTCAGTTTCCAAGTGAAAAGATCCTGTTTTTCTCTTTTCCCCTAATGGTCAGAGATGGCAAACTCCCTCTGGGATCTGTGCATTCAGCTTTGTTCTTTCTCCCTCCCCTGCTGTCGCCAGTAATTAAAACTGAGCGAAAAAACTGAACATGCTATTTTTTGAATAGATATTTGAAATTTAAAGTGGAAAAAAAAAAGTTGTGAAACTTGTCAGATCAATGATTTGACACATATTATTTAGCTGGCTCTAAATATTCTGGAGTGAGAACTTAGTTAACAACTTGTTAACAAAGCATAATTCGGAATAAAACCCAGCTCTCTCTTTGCTAGCTGCATTTGCAATATGGAGCTGGTTCTAATAACTCTGTCTCTTAAATAACAATGTATTTCTCCTGCAGTTTCTAAGAGTTTTTGCCACAGAAATGGGATGGAAACCAAATACAGAGGCAATGTCTACCAAATCTTGGTGGCCAAGGAACTGCTGAACACCCTGATGTGAGTAACTTCTCTGAGTCACCTGCAGGACATTGGTGCTGGGGAACTCAAGCCTGTCAGCACTTAAAAATGGGTTAATCCTTTTAATTAAGCACTTGAGAATGAATGACATATGAAGAGCAATTTCTTTGAGGAGAAACAAAAGTAGAGGTAATTTTTCTAATGCCTGTGTTGTAGTCTGCTCTCTCTGGCCATGTTAATGTGCCTCGGTCCATCCTCGGGCTTCTTTTAAAGACTACTTTTTAATGATGGATTAAAACAGGCCTGTTTTCCCCCTGAAGTGCATCCCCTACACCCTCAGACCTGTAAACAATGGATTTTTCCACATGAAATGAAAGGGCAAGCACATCCTGCTACCAATTTTGACTCTATAGAATGGTGTAGCATATAATCTCCATTACTTTTCCTGTGATTTGTAAGTGACTGTTGCTAGGTAATGCCTTTTCCACTAAGCATCAGTGAGCTAATGTGAGGGCTTCAAGAATGTTTCATTATATAATTAAGCCTTTGGTGGTGCTGATTTCTACTTTGCAAAAGTCTCGTATCCTTTTCATGTGAGCAAAAAAAAGTTTTTATAGCATACACATGGGGACACAAAAAGCACAGAAGCCAGACTATTTTTTTTTGTAATGTAACTAATTTCTGCTTTTTAAAAATTATTTATTACACACAGCTATCAGCCACCCATCACAATGGCATCTGGCTAGACTCTATGTTGTTTAAATGGAAAACATGATAAATACATGGAACACATGACCCACTGGACGTATCACTAGATCCCAAATATCTCTCTGGACTCCATAATCCATTAAACAAATGCGGTCCCTTTGTTCTGACATCTGGACACTTAGTCTAACCGTGACCTTTGCTTCCCAGGGACAGGACTGGGATACAGAAGCGCTTCTTCCAGAGGATGTGAGTGGTTTGACTGAATATGAGAGCGGAGGTTTCCTCAGGATCTTCAGACATGTATGCCTCAAGGTACTGTGAATTTTGTTTAAAGGATGAGATGAAGAAAGGGGTGGAAGACATGTAAGTGAGAAGATATAAACACAAAATAAAAACAAGCCACAGAATATAATGTTAAGAGTTTGTATTTTGTCAAGCTTTACCCTAAATATCAAGATCAGTAACTGCCACTGGAGGGGGAACACTTGGCCATCACAATACACAGGACTGTGATGCACAAAGCAACCCTGATGCAAATTTACTTAGCATCAAGGATCCCTGGCAAAAAAAAAGGCAAGGGGAAAAAAAAAGGCAAGAAAAAAAACTTTACAAGGCAGCTTTGATCGGCCCTGGCACTGTGTGTGAAAGTCTAGCTCAGTTCTAAGACTGCCAGGGTAAGTGAAAGAAGAGCCTTTGTAATTTTTGTCTTACAATTATGTCACTCAGTCCTGTAGCCTTCATTCTCCCTGTGCAATTTGTAAGAGACGACAAGTCATTCAAAGCACCTCTGTTTACAGAGAGTCTCAGTAATAGAACACCGCGGTCGGGCAGATTCCATGAACTGCAGACCCCGTGTTGACAGATGGGGTCTGTGGCTGATTGTTTGATGGGCGCCGTGGGTGAGGCTGTAGGGGAATAGCGGGAGAAGAACAGGGCACTGGGTTTTTTTGAGCTCGGAGGTCATGTCGGTTACCAGTGAGAACAGCATTCAGTGTTTTTCTGTTGTGTTGTTATCTTGGTGCTGGTGATGAAGTTTTAATTGGGAAGGGTGAGGATGATTCTGCTCTCCTCCCACACAGCTCTACAGATGCTGCTGCTACCAGCAGCTTGGGGCAGGGTTTCAGGAGCTGCTCGCTTCCTACCAGGCACGAGCCAGCGGAAAGGAGAAATGAATGAGGTGGGGATTGCTGAATTCGTGAGGAGTGTCTCCTGTAGATAATGCTGATCTGAAGAGCAAAGCCAAAACGATATGTCTGAAGATACAAATGCCTTGCGCAGAATGGATGTAGCTTAGACAGCAACACTCGTCCCCCTCCGCACTGATAATACAGTTTAACCCAATTCAATCTCTTTCTGTGGCTTGGAAAGTTTTAGGATTCTCTGCTGGAGCCATTTACTATCAAGTTGGTGATAAAATGCATTGCATTTTCATACTGTAATTAAAAAAAGCCCTAAAAAGCAACCCACTAGAAAACAAAGAAAAACCTGCGTGATCTATTGCCTGAAAGCCACTCAATATCAATTAGCTAATATCAGTTATCTTTTTGCTGTACAGGCTTCCTGATACTGCAAAGCATAGTTTGGGTATTGGAATGTTAATAATTATTTATTAGGTGCCTCAAAGCATCCAGGATCCTGGTCATAGGATCCCTTGTGTTTGAAGGCTGTAAAAACAAAGAACAAGAGAAGAGTCCCCAACTAACATGCTCACAAAGTAACTACAAGGCAATTGGCAACAGATGAATACGCACAGAGGCAGAGCCGTATGCTGGGAATGATTATAGCAGAACTGTCAGCATGAAAGGCAGGGCTCATGAAATACCTTTAATCACTGGTGATTATTCTTTTTCTGGGCAATCAGCTCTTCCCCCCCTACAATATCTTGCAGGATGTAGCAGGACGCATCTGAAGATGCTGTGCTCTTGCAGGAGACCACCCTCCATTCCTGTCTCCATCAGGTGAGAGACAGAGATTTTCAAACCTTTTAAGAGTCAGATGGAAGCAAGGGATAGATCTCCAGGATCCTGGCCCTGGATTCCTCCCCCTGAAGCAGAAGACAACGCTGTCATTCAGAACAGCAAGTTCCCATTCACAGTTATTTGTCATGTTAATTACTACAGACAAATTTCCCCTTCATCTCAATCGTGCAGGTCAAAGCGGAAAAGTTTAGCACTTCAGAACATCAAACTTTGCTTTCATCTGAGTGCGGGACATCATTCTGAAATTCCTTTTGATCATGTATGAAAAAAAAGAAAGGAAGACAATTTGAAAGTTTGCTCTTGACGGGAGTTGAAATTTCTTTGTTAAAATCAAGGGAAAAGGAGTCTCTCTAGTCATTAGCCATTGGCTGGGTATGTTCATAAACTCACATCCTCACCAGAGCAGGTAACCCATGAGTAAGAGCCACGAACAAATATTGACAAATATTGTCTCTTCCTTCCAGATCCGTTCAGGATCCTCGTCATATCATTCCCACTTCATTAATTTCACTCCGAGCTGTTAGCTCTTTTAGATCCCTGTGTACTGTGCTAGAGGAAACACCGCTGGCTCAAGCCCCACCACTCTTCACAGAAAGTGGCTGCATATCATGACTGTAATTTACTGCACAGCGTACCTACGCGCTCCCACATTAGCTGTAATCTCTGTCGTGCTCACGCCAACATTCCAGCAGTATTTGGCATTTCACGAACGCAGTATTTATCACTGAAGTTCATACAAAGTTGCAAACCCTAACGAGGCTTATCAGCTTTTACAAACCATCTCTGTCCACTGGAGTGTGACATGCTGAGTATAATTCCACTCACTGTGCAGTCACCGGATGTGAAGAGGGAACGGGGAGGGAGGGGGGAGCTTCAAAGCAACATTTCGTATCGCTTTAAATGAATCATGAAATCGAATGTCTGTATAGCCCCTAAGTTCCTGCAGGTGAGATGTAACCTGCAAGCTGGGCACTTAGAGCAGCCTTTCAGTCAAATAAAATCTTCTCATCGTTACTGATGTGGCAATTATGCCCCGGAGAAGAGCGGCGCAGTGGCTCTGCGAGGGGAGGGGCACTCAGAGCTCAGTCCCAGCAGTTGCAGAAGGGTGGCTGGGGGCAGATCAGGTCAGTCGGCCTCGATTCGCCCACTGTCAGGACAGAAATCATCACAGTCATTGAATTTATTTCAGAGACATATCAGAGAGCATAATTAAATATGCGAGTTATAAACATTTCCCTCTGTAATTTCCAAAGATTGTGGTATTGTTATGAAGAATACGGTAACCTGCTTTGCTGCCAGTCCAGCCCTCTATCTAGGACTAGAGCAGGCACTAAAAAGCTTGAACAGAGACTAGCAGTATCTGTATTTCAGTGTATCTACATGCCCCTGGGTATGTAGCACCCCACCACTACCCCTTTCCTGCTCATCAGGCACAAGTGTGACACACTGATGTGGGTGGAATTTGATTGAGAAATGAGCTGCTGTTTGTATTGTCATCACAGAGCTCTCTAAAAGCATGAAGTCGGGCTGAAAAAATCAGAATGTTTAAAATGAACGCTATTTTCCCCTTTTCTTCTTGTTTTTTTGGTTTTTAAGTCTGCATTCATGGCACTTGTGTAAGGTGGTGTCGAGATATTCTTTTATAACAAGACCACAAATGCTTATTCTCTCTTTCGTTTAACTCAACGTTATCAAGAGTCAGGCTGATGATTTTAATGTCTTTGGGTAATTCCTTGACTATAGTGTAGTTTCATAGTCCCATTGACTTCGATTGAGATGTTACAATACACAGAAACTGTGACTGTATGACCCCTAATGCTTGGAATTTATAAGAATAAGACCAGCCAAAGTTTGTGTGCAGAGCACAGCAATGTATCCCTTGCTAGAGAAACGTTTGCAATGGCTGGAGAGCAGGATGGAAGATCTTATAGAGTTATAGAAGGAAAAATTATGCATTAATTGCATATAAAAATCCAGTGCTTCTGTAGTTCTGTTTGCCAATACACAGCTGTAGGTGCATTCCATTGCTAACAGGTGCTTCAGAGACATCAGGGTGTCCATTTAAGCCACTGTTTGCACCTATAGACCATGGTAAATTTTTCCATTCCTTTTTTTTTTTTAACCCCCAAGACCCTTTTTGCTGAGTTTTTTTACAGCGAATGAATTCAAAGTGCTTCCGGCTTGGATCACAGAAGCAACTTCCCTGCCTGCCTCCGTGAGTGACTCATGCTCTAACCTCGGTCAGGTCACTTAAATGGTGTTGTTGTTCTCGATTTCTTAGTCTTTAAAATGCATATTTTGTTCTCCTCACAATTCTGACATTGTAACATCTTTCTGGCTCTAGCAACAGTCTGTATCATTTTAGATATACATTATCTTGTACAAAAATACCCACCCACATTTCATACCCTGAAAAATCACAGTAGCCAAAACTCCAAATTTAGATTGAAAAATGTAGAGCTGTGTAGACAAGAGGACATTTTGCCAAGTGTGAGTCGATAGCCTTTTTCTCTCGAAATAGTTTGGGCTATCAGAAATTTTTAGTATTTAAATTTACGACTCAGGCTCCTGCTGGGAGATCCTGGACATGCTGGACTACCCAGCAGGCAGAGCTGTACTCTAGTGGTGTTTTTGCTTTGCCTAGGGTGAAGATGGTTTCACTGCGGATGTCCAATAGCTGGATAATAATGCCCTTCCCCTCTTGGTCCTGTCCCATCCCCTACATTCTCCCTGCCTCTCCCCACAGCTGGTTTTCACATGATGCTGTCTCCTTGCTACCTCACCTTCAATAACTGAGGAAGAAGTGGAAGCAAAAACAGACAAAACAATTTTTCTACTGCATTTTAGCATGGCTATGGAAACATTTGTAGCAGCTAAAAACAGCAGTCACAAGGAGATTCCTTCTCTGAACCTGTAATCCTGGGCTGGAAAAAGCCCTTTTCAGATGCAGTCATCAGTGGATCTTTCTGCCATCCTCTTAATCCCCTTTCCCTTCCCACCTCACACCTGCCAAAGCAGGTTTACATCAAAAATATCCAATCCCATCTCTTTTTTTTTTCTCTTAAACGTTTTTGAGAGACCTGCGAGAAGAGAAGCAATTAAGAAAAAACAAATAAAATCCAGTTTTGCTGCATTTTGGGAGGAAATGAACTTGCGTGTTTTGAAGCGTTCCCACAAGGCTCAGATTTTAGAGCATGATGAATCACTCGCTGAAGATTCCTGTCTCTTCTCCTCTGCCTGCACAAGGTGCCCAGAGAGGGGCTGTGGGCTCTGTGAGGATCCAGCTGTGCTACTAGCAAGCAGGGCCAGTTTGCTGGTGGACGGGATGGCCGTGCCCTCTGTTGTCACCGCAGACAGGCCCTCCTGCCTTTGGCAGGCCACTGTGCCAGCACGCCGTGCTTGGCAAGCGCCAGGACTGTGTGAGGCTGTTCTTGTCCTGCCCAAGCCGGTCTCTCCCAAGGATGTGTTGGTCTGGGGCTCTCCTGATGTGTCCAGCAGCTGTTGGCACTTCCAGGGTTGCCCATACCCTATTTGGCCACGACTTCCAACACCCTCAGTCTGCCTATGGAAGACCACATGGAGACACAGTGAAAGCTATTCCTCTTTATAAAGGTTAAACGTAGCTAATTCATGGCAAATGTATATCATTCTCATTTACCAAAGCACCTACATCCTGAGCAACCACCTTCCCGATCCTCACCAGATCCTGTGCCAACAGGACAGTGGTGGCATCAAAGGGCACTTGACATTTTCTGGGGCTTGGACATCCATGGTTCCCTATGAGGAACAGAGTATGGAGTTGAAGATCCTTTACTAAGAAATCCCTGGCTCTGGATCCGTAAATAACCTTTATCCACCCTCCTGACATCTGTGCTGTCTCAAGCATGGGCAGAGGGGAGCTGTCAGCCTGGGCACAGACTTTCACTGGCACAGAAGGAATAGTCTGGAAGATAGAGAAGGGCACATATCATGCCTTTACTTTCTACAGCAATCTCGATATTTTGTATGTACTTATTGCTCTGAGTTTGTCTCACTTTCCCACCTGTACTTACACTGTCTTTTTTCTGAGGCTTGTTATTATTTCTATTGAGCAATCTTCAGCCGAACTGGGAGAACTCGCAGTGACTCACTTACTTGAACATTATTGTCTAGTTCTTTACACAAGACAGATTGGATATGAATGAGATCTCTTGTCCTCATGAGCATTATATTTATTTCACAAGACATTTTCTTCAGAACTCTCCCTGCAATAAATTATGTGGTATATTTATTTTTTTCTTCTACCATGCTATAGCTTTGTCCCTTTTTTTTGTTGTTTCTCATTTTTTAGACACTTCTTCTTCTATGATCTGCTGTTGTTGTTTTCTGGTTTTTTTTTTCTTCTCACAATCTCTTAGCTATATCCTTGGAATTTTTTCCCTTGTGCATTTTTTAGCACAGTGCATGTATTCGATGTACTCAAAATGAGAGCTTGAGATAAGTATTTAAAGTAACAAAATGATTTCCCTCTCTTATCTTTCAGATGTTGTATAATGACTGGGAAAAAAAGAAAAAAAAAACTAAAAGCAGGTGAAATGTTTTAGACGAAGTATATAACTATAAGGAATACAATTGTATGTATCATTTTCTGATTTCATAATGTCAGCTAAGTGAAAGATTTTGTAGGTGCTTTACTTCTAAAGAAACACTTAGCTGGATTTTAGCAGCTACTTTTGGGA
The DNA here is from genome assembly GCA_013400655.1 of Mystacornis crossleyi. Taxonomy (NCBI): domain Eukaryota; kingdom Metazoa; phylum Chordata; class Aves; order Passeriformes; family Timaliidae; genus Mystacornis; species Mystacornis crossleyi. Next base: position 128,445 of record VYZQ01018728.1, read on the forward strand.
AGAGCCTAAAAATTCTGAAAGCCCTGTATAATCAAAGTAAAAGTGATATTTAATAATAATAAAAAATAAAAATA
>VYZQ01018734.1:0-17030 GCA_013400655.1 Mystacornis crossleyi
GGACAGGGCCCTGACACCGCATCAGCGCCATGAGTGTTTTGTGACATAATTGCCACTCCTTTCTCAGGGGCTTTGCAATTAACAGGACAACTGAAGGATTAGTAAGGCACTAATAATAAATGTTTGGACTAATGAGCTCACCTCTGACTTGAGGTTAGATGGGAGGTGCTGGCCACAGTCCCTTGTCCCTGGCTCTCGAGCAGCCGGGTGGGATGCTGAAGCTGGCCAGAAGGGAGCAGAGCTCTTGCCTGCTGTCAGACCACAGCAGCCTCTTGGTGAGAAGGGGGTGTCTCCAGCCAGTGGACCTGAGCTGTCTTGTACCGGCGGTCTGCAATACGGCCCTTCGTGCAGTACAGCAGAGATCCACACGTCTCCAATACCCTCTCGTGAGAGCTGTGCCTCGGACTGTAGCATAAGAGTACTCCTACAGCCTTCCAGGGGGGCCTCTGTGTTCTTCTAGAAGACTGACTTGTTTAAAACGTGATCAGAGCTTATCCATTTTGGTGCACATACTCCTTTGGCTGTCAGTGGGCTTGGTTCTGGGTTTATGAGTGTTCTGCACCACCACACCATCTCCATGGATGCATGAAGCTGAACAGGACGAGGGCTGTGTCTCCCCCACAGTTTACTACATATGCTGTTAGCATGATACCAAGGTTCATTAAATGCTCCCTATCCACAAAACAGTCCTGCCCAGCTTCACATGAGCTGCATGAAACTTATCCCTTATGAGTCACAGGACAAAAGGAGCTCTGCATCTGCAGCCACTCCCTCTGCACTGACTGGCCCTATCCAGAGAATCATTGCCTCAGTTGATCTCTACAGCATCAGGTTCAGCAGTGATCTGTTCACCTGTCTGAACCTCCCTGCTCCACCCTTCGAGCCTTAGTAGCTGTAGGATAGTGCTATGTTACACTGCAGCAAGGGCAGCATCAGTAACACAGCCCTGAGCCTTCTGCAGGGACCAGAGGGCTCTGGAGTTGCATGGCTTTCCAGAATGGTGCTACAGGGTTGTCAGTGCCCGTGTGCTGATTTCTGGTAGTTCTGTTTCTGGCACTTGGCTGAAGCTGTTTTCCAAGAAAGGGAGCCTGCCTGGGAGGGGAGAGTGCCCTGTTACAGGCTCCTTTTCCTAAGCACAGAAGAAAGCAGAGGAGTCTTTTTTTCTCCAGGTACCATTATTGCATGATTCCAGGAGGTGAGCCAAGCTGAATTCAGGACTCTTGTAAAGTAGGGGGGTAACTAAAATGGCAGATGTGATCCTCCTGAAACGCTCTCTGAATGGGTATATTTTCTTTGAGTTTCTGTTTTGAAAGACTTTGCATTACCCCTAGTACTGTGTGCATACAGCAGGACTCACAAGGAAACGGATTTGTCCTCTGCCTGCATTTTTCTGTTTTCTGTAAGGAAGTTTTCTGGAACTGCAGTCACAGGGTTGCTGCAGGAAGTTGGAGAGCTAGGATACTGCAGGGCAAGTGCGTGTGTTGTGTTTGCAAGCACCGCAAATCTCCTCTATCACTTCCAGGATAGCTGTTTGTGACTTCCTGCAGTTGTGTGTCAAAACCTGAGCTTCCTTTCCATGGAAGTGTCCTTACTCTGGCTTTCTCCAACCTAGATAACCAGTTCAGGATGTCCATATTGGAACGACTTGAGCAAATGGAGAGGAGAATGGCTGAAATGACAGGCTCCCAGCAACACAAACAAGGAGTAGGAGGCGGGAGCAATGGGAATGGCAACAGTGGCACACAGGTGCAGGTATGAACCCTGCTGTGTCCAGACACAACAGCTTTATGCTTTCTTACCAGAGGTTTTCTTGGGGGGTGGGGTTCGGAAAGGGTTGTAGTTTGTCCTAAGTAACAAGTCTGGTTTGTGGGTGTCTAACTGCAGTTGGTTTTCGATCGCATTTGCCACTGTCTCAGTACTTGCAGAAGTGGAAGGCTGCCTGTGCAGGGCAAGCTGCAGCTCCTCTCACTGGTTAAACTGGGCTGTGTGTGGTGTTTCAGTGCGTTTCTGGGACTGGGACCCTGGGCAGCTGCTTTGAGAGCCGCGTGGTGGTGGTGTGCGAGAAGATGATGAGTCGTGCGTGCTGGGCAAAGTCCAAACACTTGATCCATTCAAAGACCTTCCGAGGAATGACCCTGCTCCATCTAGCCGCTGCCCAGGGCTATGCTACTCTCATACAGACCCTCATCAAGTGGCGGTAAGACCCAGCCCGCTGGACTCTGGGATGTCAGTACAGGCATGGCAGGAGCATGTATGAACTCTGCTCAGTCCACGTTTCTGGTTGTCCTGTACAAACAGCCAAGCCCCTGAACTTGTTCCCATCCCCTGATCTGACGGGACCTGTCTCCTGAGAGCGAGTCCAGTTGCTGAATGTGTCATGCCCTTCATGTCTGTAGTGGGGGAGTGTCTGTAGTAAATACAGTAAATACTACACTGTCTGTAATAAATACATGTGTCGTGGGCATGTGCGTGGCCGCTTCTCTGTGATACAGAGCTTTGGATAAATCTGTGCTTAGACAATGATCCTGACATGGCTACAGAGCATCATTCCTTCTGTTGTTTCCCCTGCAGCACCAAACACGCAGACAGCATTGATCTGGAGCTGGAAGTTGACCCTTTGAATGTGGATCATTTCTCCTGCACTCCTCTGGTAAGAGCAGAGTCTGAAACCTCTGAGAGAGTCTGAGGGCCCTTTGTGGAGTTCTTTCTGATGTGTTATTTTCCTAAACTGTTTCACTCTCTGAAGTGTAGCTGTTCCTCGTGTGTCCCTGCTGCGTGCATGGTAGGACATGGTACTGTCAGCTTCCTGGCATTTTCTTGAGAGAGAGCACACAGAACAAAACCTTGTCATTGAGAAACATGAGAAAAGGGGACAGACAGGTGGTTCTGGTTAGTGTTTCACACAGAATGCTGGGAAAAGAGCTTTACATGCTTTCTTTCACATTGTCCTCTGTGACAGTTTATAACTTTACAACCTCTACAGTTAAACAGTCTTGGTCACTGGAATCATGAAGTCATGACTAAGAACTTAGACAAGCAAAAAGCTAAAGCCAGAACTGCCAATTTACAACACAGAATATTGATTTTATTGTTCGCAAGCTTTGGTCCTGTCTGCATGTTTCTGACCTCAGAGATTACTTTGTGTATGAGGCTGTTATGTCTCTGCAGTGATGTCAGTATCACAAAAAAACCCCAAAACAAAACTGTCAGCTTTATTTGTCAGTTGGAGGTTTCTCTGTTGTAGGACAGAATAGCATGTATTCAGTCCCCTATATTGGCCTTTTATCATTTATGGGACATTTATAAAAGTTGTTTGCTGGCTTTGAGCATGTCACGGTTTTGTTTATCAGAGTAGTTCTCCTTGAGCTGGGACCAGACTCCTCTGCATTAGCAAGAAAGGAGAAGGCAAGTTGCCCAGTGGGTCAATTGCGTTTTCTTCTTTAGATGTGGGCGTGTGCCCTGGGCCACATGGATGCAGCTGTTGTGCTGTACAAGTGGGACCGCCGAGCCATCTCCATTCCTGACTCCCTCGGGAGACTGCCACTGGCTATTGCTCGGTCTCGGGGCCACGTGAAGTTGGCAGAGTGCTTGGAGCAGCTACAGCGAGATGAGCAAACTCAGCTTGGGCAAAATCCCAGGATTCAGTGCCCCTCGAGCACAGACTCCAACACAGAGAACTGGGTGTCCCAGTGGCACAGTGAGCTTGTTGCTTCTCAGGAGCCTCAGAAGGGAGTCACAGTGATTTCCAGTACAAACACAGGTAAGATGTCCTGGAGGGCATGCACTGTTTTGCTGACATTGAACATGTGAAACTGGGGGGGGTGCAGCAGATGCCACACGTAGCCCTGCTGTCCATGCTTAATTATTTTCTTATGCTCCATACACTTGCATAACCATCAGGAAGAGGAGTGAATGCCTGCTTTGGAAAGACTTGTGTATGTTAGGAGTGGTTGAGACAGTATCCTCCCTGGGTGTTTGTTACTGCCTTTGCACATCCTCTCAGGTGTCAGTAGAGCACAGCACAAACTTCGGCTTGAGACAGAAGCTGTTGATGTTCCTATAGGAATCGTGGGTTGCATGTTTAGTTTTGACCATTGATCTGTTTGTTTACAGAGCTGAGGCGGCCAAGATCAGAACCTTCCAGCTATTACAGTAGTGAGACTCAGAAAGATTACCCTGCACCCAAAAAGCATAAGCTGAGCCCCGAGTATTTTCAAGCCCGGCAAGAGAAGCTGCTTTCCACTGCACTGAGCCTGGAACAGCCAAGCATTAGGAAGCAGAACTCCAGCTCCAAGCAATCCTCCACTGAGACAATCAGCCCCAGTGAAGGGCTGAGGGACTATGGCCGGGAGCTCTCCCAGCACATCCCAGAAGTTACTGGGTACCGGGGCTCCGGCAGCCAAGCAGGCATCAAATGGAACCCAAAAGACATTTATATTGGTGTGTCTGCAGTGCAGGTGGCAGGGAGCCAGAAGGGCACTGCCCTGGGGAAGGATGCTGTGGCCCATCGGCTGCGCCAGCGGGAGCAGATGAATGTGTTGATGATGGCCGACAGGGAGATGGTGGATGCAGAACTCTTGTCCTACAGGGACAGCGCAGGGGATGAGGACTGTTTACACCACATGGATGAACTGCAGGTAAACACACCCACAGCACCAAGATCAGCAGTCTCATAGAGCATGGAGGCTGCACAGAGGATCCTGAATGTGAGAAACTCCCTTGGAGGCCTCTGGAGACTCTGAATTGTGCTTTGAGGAAGGGGGTGGTCACACGGTCAATGTATGTGTTCCAATTTCAACCCAAACATAAAGCTAATGGTTAGGGTTGTGCACTGGCATACACTTCAGCAGTGTACAGAATGCACAAAATTGTTTGCCGTTGTTCAAAGAAAAAGGAAAAAGCAGAGCCTGCTGATCACAGCAGTGCTTGTGACTCAGGTGACCCAGTAGTCCTGTGGGAACTGGGCAGCAGTCCCTACAAAGACAAGATGTGAGAGAGGTAGTGCTGTGGTTGCAGGCCAAGCCACTGCACTTCAGAGGGAAGGAGATAAGAGTGGAGAATGGGAGGGACAGTGGGTTTGGGGAAGGAAGAATCCCACTAGGTATGGAATAGAGAAAATAAAAATATAACAGAAGCAGGAGAGACTTATGAGAAGTAGACACTGGGAGAAAGGTACTGTGGTTGTCTGAGCAAATGGGTAATGGGAACACAGCCTTAACTGCTCTGCCTTGGCATCTCTGAGTGTTCTCCTCTGGCTGGTGTAACATGGGTGAAGCAGAGCGTTGCAAAACAAGAACAGTTTTCTGTTCTCTTGAATTAAAAATTCCTGTGAAACTTGTTGAGCTGAGGAATATCATTCAGAAGGATTCCTGACAATGTTTTGTCCCAAGAGTTTTAACTTCTCTTGATGTGCTTTTATTGTCCTGTCATGCCGTACTGCACATCTTTGCAAAAGAGTGGCAAGGTCACTTTTCCTTTGGAAATAACAAACTAGTGACAGCTGTCAGTACTGTAGAGGGAGGGATCAGAGACCTTCCACCAGATCTCTTGGGCTCCCCATAAAGGAGGACAAAGGGGTCCGGGGAATATGAAACCCTGCAGTGCTTGGTCTGAAGAGGCAGAAAAGCAAGTGAGCACTGGTTAATGGATTTCTCTCCACTGCTGAGACAAACAGTAGACTCCAGGTTTGGGGAAAATGGAGCATTCTGTCTAAAGCTGGGCTGTAACATGGAAGCACAAGGCACCTTCTACCAGGCAGCAAAGGTTTGCTTTCTTTCCCCCTTGACAGGTGAACATGATGACACTTGCAGAGCACATTATTGAAGCTACGCCTGACAGGATCAAGCGGGAGAATTTTGTGCCAATGGAATCGCTGCTGGTGGAGAGGACGGACAGTGCTGCCATGAGCACCACCATGAGCTGGCTGGCCAGTTACCTTGCTGATGTCGATCACTTGCCCAGTGCTGCACAGATCAGGTCAGTGAGAGCTGTGGGGTTGCTCTGGGTTTTGGCGTGATGTGAATCCTGGGCAGCATGTTCTGAGTCTTTAGCCTGCGGGTGCCAGGTCTTAGTGAGACTCAGTTCTGGTCTTGCAGGCCCAGGCTCACTCTTGGGCTCAGATGTGTTGTTGCCAGTACAGCTACAAATTCATGGAATGGGGGTTTCACTCCAGTGCCACATCTGTGCAGTACAGGCAGGCTCAGGTGTGTGGGGTGTTGCTTGGAGAGGGGAGAGGGGAGCATAAACTTCTGTCTTGAACTCAGAAGTGTTGTTGTCCTTAACTGTGATGCCAGCCCAAGTGCTTTGTAAGCCAATAATTCCTACTGTGATTGGTATTTCAGAAGTCTGTATAGTGAACCCCTGACCCCTTCTTCGAACACCAGCTTGAGCCCTGCAGGCTCACCAATCAGTGAAATAGCTTTTGAGAAACCCAGCCTTCCCTCGGCAGCAGACTGGTCCGAGTTTCTGAGTGCATCCACCAGCGAGAAGGTAGAAAATGAGTTTGCACAGTTAACTCTGTCTGATCATGAGCAGAGAGAACTCTATGAAGCTGCCAAACTCGTCCAGACAGTATTCAGGAAATACAAGGTATGTGGCCCAAACGTCCAGTGTCTTCTTGATGGTTGTGTGAGAGAGAGTATAATTTGTTACAAACCAAGATGTGGGTAATACCCGCTCCCGGGACAAAAACACAGTTTCTGTTGTAACCTTTCCAACGCTTCTGACATTTGCTTGTTGATGTTTGCCCAACAAGTGCTGTATGGGGAGTGCATGCCATGCCATGGCACACGTGCTGTGCCAGAGCAGCACTCACAAAGCACATCCTCAAAATGTACCCCAGAGGTTCTGCCTAGTTGTCCACTTGGCGTAAATACGCATTCTGGAGGTTTGTTCCTTATGTGAGTTGACAGTAGAGACAACTCCAGGAAATGCCTAGGCCTGAGTTGGACCAGGTGGCGTTGATAGGAAAGGTTTGCCCTGTGAGCAGCTGGGAGCCACATCACCTGTGCTGGGTTTTGGTGCACTCTGACTGATGCTGCTCCTTTCCTTCTCCACGCAGGGTCGTCCTCTCCGGGAACAGCAGGAGGTGGCTGCCGCTGTTATTCAGCGTTGCTACCGAAAGTACAAACAGGTACTGTTTCAAGAAAGTGAATTTTTATGAAGCACATGTAGGTGCCATGAGCACACCCCTTTATAGTGGGAGTTACCCCGCTGTTCCTCTCGTATGCTTTTCAGCATGCAGTAATGAAATACCTTGCTCAGGCGAAATTGAAAAGGGAAGAAAATTCTTGTTCTGAATCTTAATTTCGGAGGGAATCCTTGAAATTATTTTGTTTGTGATAATGCCTGTGTTTTTGCTGTGAGATGGAGGGCCGTGATGTGTTCCATATTGGCCTTTATGCATGCTATAGCCTGAGGAGACTATTCTCTGACTAGTTGCTTGCCAAATTTCATTGTGAAATTGAAGTTGGTTTTGCCTTTGATAAAGGTGAAGATGAAAAATAGGTTGTTTTATTTTGCACATACTAAACTTTTAAACTATGGAAAGTCACATGTTGTAGCTTGATGCAAGTTTTTCCAGGACTGAGACTGTTCTCCAGACTCTGGTTGGAGACATGTTTTCAGGCTGAGTTCTCAACCCCAGAAAAAGAAGATACCTTTCCTTTTTTGGTTGGGTTTTTTGATTTGTTTTTTTGGTTTTGTTTTTTTTTTGGTGAGGACTAGAGCCCATATCCCTCTTTGCACTCTACCCTGCTACACAGTCTGTCTAATGCCTGGCAACATGTTACAGAAAGTGAGGCAAGACACCTGTGCACTTTTACAACCCTCAAAACCTTTTATTTGGGAAGTCTTTCTAGTGTTAAGTGGCTACATTGTGGTTCACACCCAACTCATCATATGGCTTTCATTCTGGAGTGATACAGCTTCCTGTAGTAGGGAAGCTTAATTCCTTTCAAAAACTGCTTGACAAATTGCTTTTTCTTGGATCCTGGAATCACTTCTTTTTGAAAGAGGAGAGGATTGTTTGGGTCTTTTTGTTTTGGGTTTGGGGTTTTTTTCACTCTTTATTTGCAGAACTAACATTAATTGTGTATTTTTCTGTTTCTCCCCAAGCTTACTTGGATAGCCTTGAAGGTAATACAAATACAAACACTATTTTGGAAACAGTTCCCCATGGGTCACTAATTTTCCCACTCAGTATAAACAAGGAGAACCTGGCATTTTGGAGAAATGTTTTAGTAGTATCCACTAATAAATGCCTGTGGTTGAGAAATCACTGACAAACCAGACCTTCTGGGAGTTGTGTACGGGCTGCTGTGCCACAGTTGCATCAGCTCCCATGAGCAGGGATGGGCTGAGCTGCTGGGAGGGCTTTGCAGCCAGTTTCCAGAGGACAGGCTTTCCTTTAGTGCTCCTCAGCAGCTGTCTCTTGGTGACCTTCGCCTTGGCATTTGGGGAGCACAGAGCATCTATCCCACCCGTGCAGCCAGTGTCCTCTGCATTCTGCTTGCCTGCTGAAGTATTTTCACCATTTGTCTTTGAAATACCTGTGTGCTGAATTCCTAAGATCAACATCTCAGTATGTTGCTGCTCATGCTGGAGGCACAGCTGTGGATGGCAGTCTTAAACTGTTCACAGTCAATAATTTCCTGCTGTAAAGATGGGTTTCCCAGCCGTGCACCAGCTTGCTCTCGTCAGATTCTAGAATCAACTGAGCTTCGCTCAGGGCTGCCCAGAGGCCGGGCGTGCTTTTCCTGGAGACAATGTGTCCTTGGGGTGATATTCCATCCACAGCTCCCCCTGCCCTGTGGTGTTGTGTCAGGCTGAGGACTGTTCTGGCAGCACAGGTGGGCTGAGCTCTGGGACACTGAGCTCGCCCTATCCCTGCACTTTGGGGAGGAGTTGAGGTGACATCTCCCCTGATCCCCTTCCCCTGAAGGGAACAAGAGGAGGACAGGGGGCAGCTACTGAGGTCTTAGAGCTGAATGCAAAGATACTGGAGTCTGGTCTATCCAGTGACTGCTAATTTCTCTTTCACATGCCTTATTCCTCTGATCTGATACTGCACTGATCAGCACAGGCCTGTGACTGGATTGGAACAGTCACAGCTCATGGCACAGTTTTGTATTTGATCCCTTCTGTTCAGGGGTTTGTAACTCAGCCACAGAAGTCCCATCTGGGCTAAAAATATGAAGGAAAACCATGGCCAGCCAATGAGTGGACTTACTTAAAACAGCAAATTTAAAATGACAATCTGATCCATTAATTAAAAAATGTAAAAAGAAAAAAGAAGGAAACAAAAAACCCAATAGAAATTAATAATGGCACAATATAACTGCTCCTAATGACTGCTTCAATTCCAAAAAGTGAAATTTGGTAAATGGTGGTCTGTGATGATATTGGAGGTCTTTTTGCTTTGGGGTTATGCTGGGAGGGATGTTTGCTTTTGGGGTTTTTGGTCCCAGTAGAGTGGAAAATATTGAGATGTGTTAGGACGTTACCCTGTACAGGGCAGTAGCTGCTACTCATCTGTCTGATAAAGTGACCACAAGTCAAAGCTGATAAAATACCCAGAAACAATAGAAACATCAGCTTCAAAAGTGTTAAAACTTACCAAAATAAGATCAGCAAACACTGAAAACCTCTGTTATAGTAGTATGAGTGCAACTTTTATATGTTATTCCACGTTTCCATCTTAGAAAGGACTTAAAAATATGTGTGAATGCACATGGTTTCTGTTAAGTGGTTATCGCCTTGCATGCTGTGAGAGGAAAAGGATGTAGAATAAAGATTGTCTTTGAAAGAGTTTGTGCCTGCTTTACTTGGAATCACAGGGCTAGAAATAAAACAGTGCTAGATGTAATTTGGGAAGCATGTGACCGCTCATGCAGATTTACGAGTTCAGTGAACGCTTGTTACGGATTTCTGATGAGATTTAGTTTTGCCTGTGTCTTAGGCTCAGTATTAGACTTAGAACTGTTGTGGGTTTGGGGATTTGTTGGGCTTGTTTGGTTTTTATGAAAGATGGGGACAGGTTTTTCAGTAGAGCCTGTGGCAATAGGACAAGTGGTAATGGTTTCAAACTAAAACAGGGTGGGTTCAGATTAGATACGAGGAAGAAAGTCTTTGCAGTGGGGGTGGTGAGTCGCTGGCACTGGTTGCCCACAGATGTGGTAGATGCCCTATCCCTGCATGGGGCTCTGAGCAACCTGATCTACTTGAAGATGTCCCTGCTCATGTTGGGGGGGTTGGACTAGATGACCTTTAAAGATTCCTCTCAACACAAACTATTCTATGATTGCATGAATCCAAAACTATTCCAGAGGCAGCAAAACAGATAGGTTTTCTTGATGCAGACAAAATTCTGCCCCTAATCTTACAGTTGTTCCAGTTTGCTGTCACCGTTTTCTCATACAATTCCCAGTCAGGGAATAGATCCTGTCTTAGTGGCTCAAGAGTCTTTCTCCGTAGGAACCTTCTTCTTACTGGCCTTACTGGGATGCCTCAGCTTCTCTTTGTTTCTGTTGTAGTATGCACTTTATAAAAAGATGACGCAAGCTGCCATTCTTATCCAGAGCAAATTCAGAAGTTATTATGAGCAGAAAAAATTCCAGCAGAGCCGACGAGCCGCGATGCTGATCCAGCAGTACTATCGCAGCTACAAGGAGTGTGGCAAGAGGAGGCAAAACCGTCGGGCGGCCACCATCGTACAGCAGAAACTCAGGTGAGCCCGGGGGTGCTGATGCTATTGGGATCTTTACTGTATTGTTTTTATGCTCTTCGAGGCTGTGCTGTGCTTCACAGGCAAAGGCCAGTGGGAAAAGGACTGTGGTTCATAGGATAATTATTCTTGCGTTTTGTAGTATTCTTCCCCAGTTTTGCCTACACTTCAGTCTTGGGGTTTTTTGTGTTTAGAAGCAGTCTGCTTACCAAGAAGCAGGATCAAGCTGCTCGCAAGATTATGCGGTTTTTACGACGCTGCCGCCACAGGTACGACACTATCTTTTGGTATCTGCCCTTCCTTAGAGCAATGTGACAATATTCAAGTGTGTCTGCAATGAGTGCAATGTAAACATAGTAGAATCAGCTCACTACAGATCTTCTAATCAAAAACAAAGCCGAGCTGTTTCCAAGGTGCACTGTCAAAAATGAAATCTTTAACTTAGGACTGTTGCTGAAAGAGAATTGTGTACAGCTCCATTGCTTATAATGTAAAACAGCCCAGGTTGTTTGACTTTAAAAGCTGGACTTGAGGAAGTCTAAAAAAAGGCTTGCTAAATCATAGCTACAGCTTCTGAGTGCTGCACGAAACATTCATGGTATGTGGGAAAGTGCAAAATGTGATGACATCTGGTGTGTGCTGGAAATGCCTCTAGTTTGGTCACAGAATCATTTGGTTGGCTCTCCTCGAGGGCGTGTTCTCTTGGATGTGGGTAGGTGGGATGTGGCAGCAGAGCAGCACAGGTTAGCTCACGTCAGCCACAGACATGAAGATGAACCAGCTCCGGCCAGCGTGGGAACAGCACAGGCTTGCCTGAGTGCTCCCCTGAGGCAGCCAGCACTGCCATGCCAGCAGGGTGCTTGCTTTGGTTTTTAGCTGAAAGGATCCCCCCTATATGATCAAGTTGCAAACTGGGACTTTGCCTAGACAGTGGTGAATTCCGGGGTTTGACTGCCCACTCCATTCTCACTACCCATGCATTTCATCCACTCAGGAGCTGGTCACACCTGAGGCATTTTGAAGCATGTTTAGTTCAGCCCAGTGACATTTAACAAGGAGAGCTCTTAGAGAGGCATGTGAGAGACTTGATTTGAGAAACAGACTCAGTCCTTGTTGCAGGATTTCAAAGCTGCACTTTGCAGAAGGTCAGTGGGGCTCATGCTATGGAAGTACATTTTACCTGCAGGTTCAGTGGGAAGTAACATGTATGGACAAGAAAGAGGGCCTTGTTCCCAGGCTGATTCCAAGTGCACTTGAAACAGCCACAGTTACTGATGAAGAAGCACAAGTGACTTCTTGCTTTCGGCAGGGCATATGGAAGAGACCAAAGGTTTTGTTTTGTTGTGTTGTTGTGCATGTCCTGGAGGTTCAGAACTTCTGTATCCTCTCAGATCTGCTTGAGATCCAGGCAGTCCCTGGGGGAGCCACGTGCCAAGTTTCCGTCCAGGGAGTCTCTGGGGTCAGCCTGACAGAGGCTCTTACAGCCGACTCAGACACAGGCCCAGAGAATGCAGCTGGTCTGGCTGTGCCCCTGGGGTTCCCACAACATCCAGGATGTGCCATGCACTCCAACTGGGCTCAGTTAAGATTTTAGCTGTTGAGTAACATAGACTCTAGAGGGCTTACATTGCCCATGATTCCAACAGTTCTTGACTTCAGCTCTTTCTCAGTGTCTCCTCTTCCCTTTGTAGAGCGACTCTGCTCATTTGCACCACTGAAGTTTGCAGGCCAGACCCAGGGTCAGTCTCCTCTCTCCAGCAGAGCTGTCACTGCTCGGGGCATCCCTGCTGGCCGGGTTTAGCTCTTGAGGAGTTCCAAACCGAAATTCAGGAGCAGGGGGCATTCACTGTCATTAGGCTCTCTCTGACTCACATCACATTTCACAGTGCTTGAATTTCTGCAGCAGTGCAGTCCTGTCTGTGTCCACGGGCACTTCGTTACCACTTGTGGTTGCTTGGGAATTCGTCCATGGTTCTTGGCTAGGATGCAGCAAGGGGAAAAAGTGACCTGCTTCCACTGAAGATTTAACCATGTTTCAAAGCTGCCTTGCTTTTCCTTCTAAAATAGAAGTGGTAACAGGGTTATGGTCACATACTTTCTCCAAGCAATCGTAAGAGTTTAGAACTATGTTAGTGTAACTATTATTAGTAATTGACAAATTTGAACAGGAGCATTGTGGCATTGGTAAATGCTAAAAGTGAAAGCAAGACTTACCAAAATAACTAAAGCAGCATTCAGAATATGCTTGAAAAATACATAAATTTACCAGATTATTAGAACTGATTAGAAATGTGGCAGGTTTGGGTCTCGTTCCCCATTTTCCCCCTGCTTCCCAAAAAAGCTCTAGCAAGTAGGAAGACATTTTCCGACAGAGTGTACACTTCATGCTCTGTACACTTGAGCTGGGTCTGTGTTCCTGGGGTCACACTGCTTTAGTACCTCGCAGACCCTCGGGCTCCTCAGGCTGCTGGAACCACACAGGGATCTGGTCCCTGTGCTCTCTGCAGTCAGTGACAAACTCAGAGCAAATCGGGTTCTTAGCAGTTTCTTGCCACGCAGGATTTTGAAGATAAATCGGGGGCCTTTTGCTTGTGTAAACAACTGTAAAGGAAAATATAATATTGGAAATTATACAGATCATCTGCTTAATAGAATAGAGCTTCACTTGCTCCAGCATCTCAGCTGACTCAGACTGACCTGTTTGCTTCTTTGCTCCCTGTCCTGATGGGCAGATCCCTGCACTTCCCCTGGCACAGCCATATCCTGGCAAGAGCACCTGCATCCATTCCTTCCCAAACCTGGCTCTGCAACCCTCTTTCTGAGCTACCTTGTGGTGCAGGTACGCTGGGGTACCAGGTAGGATTGCTTCCTTCTCACCTGCTCTTCCTCAAGCTTTCTGAATTTTCTTTGTGTCTTAATAATGACATTATTCCTCCCTGCTTGACTTTTCTTGCTTACCTCTTTCTAAGGATAGAGTAATAAAGCTTCGGATGCTAAGTAAGTTTCAGATCACCTCTTTGTAAGGCTTCTAATTATATGCCTTCAGTCTCCCATGTGTCCAGTGTGGCACTCACCCAGGGTACAGCTGATGAGGATGGCACTGGTACCTGGGCTAAGAGCCCCACACACTCTCTGCTTGTTGGAATCCCATTGTGGTCTCCTCTTGTATTGCTCAAAGTTAGCACACTGCTGCTTTAAACAAGAAATTAAGAAAGCCCCAGTCTCCAGAAGGAAACACTTCAGCTGTCCAAGCTCCTGAACATCCAGGGGGTGAACTATAGCAGCTAATACCTAATGTTAGTTACTGCTCTGTAGTATAAAAACGGCGCTTTGAAACCCCTTGTTAAACCACAGTGCCTTGTCGACATTGCGGATAGAAATGACAACTATTTTTGGAAAATCTGAGGGAGTGAAAGAAAAGAGAGCATGCACAGGAACATCAAACAAACAGGATCTTGTAGCAGATTTCTGTCAGCTGATAGAGCTGGCGGAAGAGGCTGCAAAAGCCAATTGCAGTCTGTTGTAAGGAGAGTGAGTTAAGTGAGAAGGCAGTAAATTCTTAAAATTCAGAAATTCAGCCTTCAGGAAATTGGATGGTTTAACCTAGGTTTTTGTCCATGAGCAGATTCTGTTGCTGGGCCAAAAAATTACTCTCGAAAGCTTATTCTGTAGCCTTTAGGTGAGATGTATTCAGGGTTTCCCCTGGCAACCGTCTGCTTGGTGGGTTTTTTTCCTGTTTAAAATTGATCAAAGTCTACTTTAAGCCAGTTATGAGAACTCTTTCTCTGCTTCCATTCAGAAGAGCTTAAATGGTCATCTTGTCCTATTGTGCTTAGTAACTTTTTGGCACAAAGGCTTAATATCTCAAATGTGATTCTGATCGCCTCGAGGATCTGATCTCCTGAACTTAATGTTTGTTTCCTGACCAGAAGGTATTTCAGGTGTTTTGGGAGAGTTAATGAGAGGTTTTGCAGTTGGAGCTCTCAGTAGTGGATGCATAGATGTTAATGAAAATCAGAAAAGGTGTAAGTTTTAGCTGAATATACTCTTAGAGAAGATATTGGTGTTCTAGTAGCTGAATATTCTCAGGTGTCATGGAGACAAAAGGGATCATTCATCAGCAGGAGTCATTCTGTCCGCCAGACATGTATTGTTTCCTTTTGACTTTGAACAAAACCCCCATATTTATCCATCTATTGTCATATTCTCAAAAATCTGGTGAAAAACATGCATCAGCATAACACAGTATCAACATGATTTGTCACAGAAGTGTTGTTTGTTGAGAATGAGAAACAGAAACTTCCTGGCCTCCCAGGAGAGCTTCACCCATCTTCCCATGGTGCCCAAACCTGTCAGCTTGTACTTGACTAACTTCAGCCTAAAGCTTGCCCCTAACACCTTCTGTGAGCTGAGCTGCCTCTGTGAGGCTCGATGTCCTGAGGCAGAACCAAAGCTTTGCATAGTTAATGGGTTTGGGAAGACTCCACCTACTTAGTGATCCCCAGATGTGACACATCTTGAGCTGCAAGGAAATCCCGGAGGTCTAAATAGTTTTGGATTTGCTGAGCTGAATTTGTGTATGGTACAGTCAGCTTGCACTGGGAAGGCAACCTCCTATTTCCTATTCTTTCTCTGATTTGTAGGAAACTTTTACTCTCCTGGGAGATATCTAGACCACTGCAAAGCTGGAATTATGATCTGCAGTGTTTTCTATGGAGTATCATTTGGATTGAGATAGAAAAGAGGTGGTTGCTGCAGGGGGAGGCAGGATGCAGCTAGCAATGCCACGGGGATGACAGTGTTGGGTTTTTTCTACTTGCTTATAACTTTCTGCCCTAAAGCACCTAAACACAGGACTGCTCTTCCCTGGTAAAGAGGAGTCCCGTAGGCAGGAGTGGGAAGGGTTCTTTCTCTCCAGGCAAGCAGAAGTGCTGTCTCCTCCTCCCTGAAGTGGAGCTCTGGGTAAGGTACGGTTTTTGCCATGTGTGTCTAATGGCTCTTTGGTATTGTTTTGCACTCTGAAGCCCTCTGGTGGACCATAGGCTGTACAAAAGGGTGAGTGTAGCTGCCTGCTAGCCAGTTCCTCTCTTCCATTTTAAATATATTTGCTTTCTGCTTGCTTGCATGGGGCTGCGGCCGAGATATGCCAGTAAGTTTCACCTCCATTAATTATATGAAAGAATCCTGTATAAACTAACCCTACTGCAATGACTAACACTGCTGCTTTTGTAACAGGACAGAGCTCTGCAGTAGATGTTACCAATGCATGAACGTGTGAAAAAGGACATGTATATTCATCATGGGCATGCTTAGTTGCGTTGTCGGTGGGGTATTTTTTCAGTATCCAAAATGGCTGTGAGTAGATGTTGGAATTTGACAGGGTCTGCACTCACACACTCAATGAGTTCTGTTGTCATGGACTGCAACAGCATTCAGGGTAGATCATAGAAAGCTACAGTACAGGTGCAGCCTGCTCTAAATGGGTATTTATTTCTGCCTGAGCCAGCTGGAAGCAGAAGAGCTCCTCACACTGCTTTTTACTCCCAAAGGTGGTTAAGCACCAGTGCTTATCTTCTAGAAGTTGGTCTTTGGTAAGTTACACATCTGGTTGCCTTATAGGGCCAGCTTTTTGACAGCTGTTTCTCTCGTTTATTAATCCACATATTGGGAAGGAAAACAAAACAAAACAAAGACGTGAAGATGCTGTAGCTGTGTTATAGTAAGTGCCAAGAGAGTTTCTGTTGGGAGTCTCATTCTCAGCATGAAGAGCCCACTCACCTGTGTGCTCAGTCACGTCAGTGGCCAGTTGGCTGCATGACAGCAGGGTGGCAAGAGGCTGTGCTGCCTGGAATCAAAGAAAAGCTTTCCAAACGATATTAAAGTGATAATATAAAGAGCAGTTCTTTAATGAAAGTTTTCAGATGCAGAAAACATAGGTATGCGCACATGTGGTATAGGATTTCTACAATTTTTACAAGGTTGATTAATTAGCCTATCTAGCAGGTACATCCAGTAGGAGAACAGTTGCCCTGGTAACCCACCCTTGGGCCTGCCCCTTGGAGTGTCTCTAGGAGGTTCTTTGCCCTGTATCTTGTTTTGATTCTCACTGGTGCAAAACAAGATGTCCTTGTTAGAAATGCTTTTCTTGAAAATAAGACTAAATAGGATTTCAAGAATGTGACATGATGTGTTCAAAAGGGTTAGCTGTTGTTTTACAGTGTGAAGAAGGGTAAGAAGGTGCTAGAAACTATAAAACTCTTGTATTAAAAANCTTGTATTAAAAATCTGCAAAGCTACAAATACATGA